>MCJB01052315.1:0-23941 GCA_002018475.1 Nicotiana obtusifolia | reverse complement strand
ACACGCTGAGGTACCCCTCAACGTGAGTGATAATGGACTCATCATGGGAAGGGATGACCAACTCCTTGTCCTCCCAATGGCACTCAGCTCTCACCCTATCGAGATGACTAGGGGTGATTGAGCTAACGTATTCCGATACAGGTTCGCCGCGGCCGGGAACCGAAGATACCTTCTCGACTTTAAAATCAAGACTGGTGGGGCATCCGGTGGGGACGAAGGCTTTCAATGGCGGTTCTGATGAGGGCTCGTCAGTACGAACCGTACCAGTAGAGGGGCTTGGTTTAGAAGGAATAGTTTTGGAAGTTTTCGCCATTGAAAAACTAAAGATAGGAATCAAAGAGGAACGCAAGATCTGAAAATGGAGTTTGAAGAAGAAGGAACGCAGTAAATATGAAAGTGGAAAAGGTTAGCGGAATAGGGAAAGGTTAATTAGATGGTAAAAAGGGGTATTTATACTCCCTTAAAGACGGCGGCACAAAGCACGAAACGGGCGGGCATTAAATGCGCGCAATGAGCATCTGCAGAATGCATGGTTATCAAAGATGTGATTTGTGGTGATTGCTTAATTTGGCGTTATTCAGACGTCATAAAGATATCGTCATAAATACAGATTCATGTCGTTTATTATCCTTACTCTCTAATAAACGAGGGGACTATCTGTATTGGGTAAAGTATTTCTACATGGATTCGGGTCGGGGCCGACCCAGTTAAAAGAAAGCACTACTCGGACATCCGGTTCACAGACAAAGAAGATATGAGACCGGACTAAGACCTGACCGGACTGGGACCTGATCGGAGTGGGATTCGACCGGAAGGGGAAGCGTCATGGAATCGGAGGCCGGGCTCAAGACGCACAATTAGCTCACCGCCGGGTATATCGCCAAGAGTAATTGTTTCAACCGTTTCAACCATCACAAACGCGATTTGGGGAGATTCTGTTACGGATTTTATGGGATTCATCTCATAATCCGCCATTTACCTTATTTGAAATAGTGATTGTAACCTATAAAAGGGGATTTTGACTCACAACTGGAGGCACCTCAGAATCATCAATAATATTACTCTCTCTTTAATTCTAAAACAACTGCTACTATCATTGTGACAGCTCTTTGTTATCTCCTTCAGAATCAACGGTTAAATCTTTCTTTCTCAGTATTTAAATTGTTTGTTTCAAAGTATCAATCAGTTTTACGGATCCTTAACGTCACGAACAAATTCAATTGTTATCCGATTTATAGGGTAAACACAATTTGTTCGTGGATTTCATTTATCAAAAGGTTGATATCAAGGATAGGTCTCGGTGTGGATATACATAGAGTCTTTGCACTATCAAAGAAAATTTGAAACAAGACTCTCTTCAGAAGGTACATCTTAGATCCGATCTTTGACATGTAAATAAATTTTAAGCACGAAAAGATCTTCCAAGGATTGTTATTGTCTTCGGCTGCATGTTACGAACATCTATATGCAATCCTTCAGTGGTATTAGAGCCGTGATTTATTGTGTCTAAAATTTATTTACGAAATATTTTAACATTATATTTGAAGAGTTCAAACCATAATACTTGTGTCTTGTGCAATAATCAAATTGTTTGAATGCATATATATTGATATTATTGTGAATAAAATATATATTCTTATAAGTTAAACTATTAATATAGTTCATAACTTGAATTTGAAATTTTGTATTAGATACGATGGTAATCGATAATAGGTAATTGGATTCAACTGTTATTTTAATTGTTATTAGTCCATGAGATGTTAATTAATAATAATGTTCTGGCATGAGTTATTTTTATGTGATATATGTGACATATAAAATAAACATGTTAGAAGAATGTTGAATTTTATATTTATGTCACGTGTTTGTTCGTTACTGTAACGACCGGACCGGTCGTTTTAAGCTCTAACGCGTCGTTCGGAGGTTTGACGCCTTGAGTAGCTTCACTTTAGGTATCATGACTTGTACATGTGGTCGGGAATTGAATTTCGGGAAGTTCGGAGTTGATTCAGATGAAAAATTCTAAATTCAGAAGCTTTAAGTTGGAAGAGTTGACCAAGGTTTGACTTTTGAGTAAGCGACCTCGGAATTGAGATTTCAAGGTTCCAATATGTTCATATGATGAATTCGGACTTGGGCGTATGTTTGGTTCGAGTATCGAGTGGCTCGAAAATATTTCGGCGCTTATTACGGAAGGTTGGCATTTTGAAGGTTTTAGAATTCCTTAAGTTTGGGATGAAATAGATTTTGATGTTCTTGATGTCCGTTTCAGATTCCGAGCCTGAGAATAGTTCCATATGGTGATTGTGGTCTTAGGAGCATGTCCGGGTTGTGATTTAGAGGTCCGTAGCGGAATTAGGCTTGAAATAGCGAAAGTTAAATTTTTGGGGAAGTTTGACCGGGAGTGGAATTTTTGATATCGGGGTCGGTTATCGATTTCGAAAGTTGAAATAGGTCCGTAATATCATTTAAGAATTGTGTGCAAATTTGAAAGTCGTTCCGGATTGATCTGATATGTTTCGGCACAAGATATAGAATTTGGAAATTTATAAGTTTGATTCGAGGCGCGATTCATGATCTTTATGTTGTTTGACGTGGTCTGAGGCTTCGACTAAGCTCGTATTATATTATGGGACGTGTTGGTAGGTTTGATTGAGGTCTCGAGGTCCGCAGGTGGATTTCGGATAGTTAACGGATTGAAATTTGGACTTGGATGATGGCTAAAGCTTCAGGTTTGGTGGTGTCTGGTTTCCTTCTACGTGTTCGCGAAGATGTTCCCGCGTTCGCGTAGAGGAAGTTGAGGGCTGCTGGAATTTACCCTTCATGTTCGGGAAGGGTTACTAGTGAGGCAAGTGATGTTGTTCTTCGCGTTTGCGTAAGAAGGACTGCTTTCGCGAAGGTCTGGCCCGGTGTGCTTCGCGTTCGCGAGAGAGACCTCGCATTTGCGTAAGAGGATTTTAGGGCAGTGACTTTTTGTGCTTTGCGAACGCTTTGCAAGTTTCGCGTTCGCGAAGAAGGAAAACACCTGGGCAGATTGTTTTAAATCGAGAATTTTGTTCATTTCTCCCATTTTTTTACTTGGTTAGGTGACCATTGGAGTTCTTGAAGAGGAGATTTTCATCATCCATTGTGAGGTAAGCTATTCCCACCTATTGTGAGTTAAATACATGAGTTGTATCCAGATTTTATACATGAAATTTATGAAAAATTGTGAAATTTTGAAAGGAAGCCTAGAAATTGATATTTTTGGATTTTGACCACGGATTTGGGAATGGAATTGGAAATAAATCATATATTTGAATTCGTATTGTTATGGGTAATGTTTATCTTCAAAAATTTTCGGAATCCGGGCATGTGGCCCCGAGGATTGACTTTATTGACTTTTCGAGCAGAGTTGAAATTGTTATAACTTGATTAATTATGAGTATGAGAGTATATTTTTATTGGTTTGCACCTTGTTTGACTAGTTTTGGAGCGACGAGCATCGATTTGAGGTGTTAGAGTGGCGTTAGAGCAGGTTATGGAGCTTCGGAGCAAGGTAAGTCTCCTGTCTAATCCTGTGAGGAGGAAACTACCCCTAGGTGATGTAATTGTTATGTGTTACTTATTGCGGGGGCCTATGTACGCACAAGGGGACGAGAGTCCGTCTGTAGCTAGATTCATGTTATGTCCGGGTAGGCTTAGGTTCACACCATGCTATAGCTATACTACTTGAGTTACCTCCTTCCTATTTAATTCCTTATTTTACGTTACGACTTGAGACTAGAATTTTGTAGAGCGATAGACTCGCCATTGTAGAGATTTGACGGGCTTCGTGATTAGCCGCAAAATAATTATAGCTCTCTTATGAATTTCTCCCGCGTTATGCGTTCTCATCGAAAGGTTTCCCCAAAGCTTCTTATAACTCACATGTCCCTTCGTGAGTGGGGTCAAGGACCCATCAAAGCTTCTTATTTTAATGGGATCGGGCCGTTCGCCTCGCAGGATAGATACATCTATGGTTCGTGCCGTTCGACCCTCGGTAGTGCGTACATTATGATGGATCGTGTACGCCTCGGCAGGATTATGTATAACACTCTCATGTGAGCGAGCCGTTCGCCTCGGCAATATAATAGATGTATCTATGGTTATGTACCAAATTATGATGGGATCGTGCCATACACCTCAGTATTTCTATAAAATACTCCTATGGAATCGTGCATAATATTTGTCAAAAAGCCAGTGTATCTGGGAGTTTTCCTGATTTGAATTATGACGACATATCTGGTGAGGTCCATTATGTGTGTGTATATATATATATATGGTTGAGGAGGTAACTGCTAATCGAGAGTTTGAGTTTATTGTTGAGAGGAGGATTGTACCACGTATGTACACTTGTTGTTTCGTTTATCTATTATGACTCTCTGCTTACTTCTACTGTATCTATCATATTAGACCACTAGTAAGTGTTGATGTCGACTCCTCGTCACTATTTCTCTAGGGTTAGGCTATATACTTACTGGGTACGCGTTGATTTATATACTCATACTACACTTGCTGGACTTTTTGTGCAGGTGCATATAGGTCCGGTGGTCTTTGGCCGCAGAGGCGCGGTCATTTCGGGGACCTTACTGTAAGCTGCATTCTCATGTTACAATCCGCAGCCTGTAGAGTCTCCTCAGAGTTATTTATATTTTTCTGTCTAACTTGTATTTCAGATAGATGTTGTATTTTATTTTATTTTCTAGTTGATGCTTATGCACTTGTGACACCGGATTTTGGGGGTTTACTTCAGGTCATTCATTATTGAGGCTCATGTAAGCATTTTTTTTATTCACTCTGTAAATTCTATTTTATACTGTTTAAGGAGAATTTTGATTTCAAAATACTAAAATGAGTAATTAAATTTGGTAAATAATCGTTGGCTTGCCGAACGGTGGTGTTAGGCGCCATCACGACCTATAGTAGATTTTGGGTCGTGACAGTTACATAATGCTGAATTGTTACATGTGATGTAAATTAAATTAGGACTAAGCATATAGACAACTTGAACTAAATTCATGTGGTATAAAAGATTTGATCATCGTGTTATTAAAAGTTATTTTGATAACAATTCCCTCCTACTAAAATTTGAGTTCTTAAATAATAAAATATAAGATATTTTATTGTAAATCTATCCATCAAAATAAATAATTTTATTTATTTCTTATTTATAAGGAGTGGCCTGACAATCAGGAGACTTATAGTTCGAGAATATGCTAAAATTATTTATTGCATTAGATGCATGGATTGGAAGAATTATTTAATTTTACACTCGACACCTGGACTACTCGGGGAGTATAAAATTTAATAAGTTCCTTGCTATCATGAGGGTTGAACTCAGCTATGCCAATGGGATCGACCTGACTACCAGGGGACTATTTGACAAGAGCTATTGAAGGAAATTGTATGAAGATACAATTGGTAAGAGTACCTATCTTTAAAATATATGTGAGAAACGACTTGACTTCCAAGGGGCTCATACATATTGTTAAAGAACCCTTTACTCTACTAACAGAAATAAAGATTTCTTAAACTATAATGAGGGTAAATAGTTTAAAATAATTAGTGGAAATATCATTAAGATAAAAGTCCATGTCTTTATGATATATGTAAATATGTTCTTATATTATTGCCTTTTTTTTTCTATATTTTAGATTTCTCAATATGTCTGTTATATCACTGCGTGAAATACTTGAGACCAACAAGTTGGTAGGACCAAACTTTGATGACAGGTATATAAAATTTGAGAATTGTTCTCATACATGAAAAGCTCATTGATGTGATCGAAAAGCCTGCAAAGCTATTCCCACCAGAGAATGATGTTGAAGGCACCAAGGTTTATTAGAAATACTTAGAAGAATGATTTGCTATTAAATGCATCACTCTCGCTTCTATGAGTTCTGAAATCCAGAGGAAACATCAGAATATGGATTCAACTACAATCATTGAACATCTTAAGAAGATGGTTGATACACGGTTGGACATTGAAAACTCTCCAGTTGGACCCCATGTCAATCATGTGATTGTTCTTACCGAAGAACATGAGAAGTTGGGGTACAAGCTTGGTAAAGAGCTTTTTGAAGATTTGATTTTGCAGTCAGTATATGATGATGAATGTTCTCATTGTAATAATAAAGGGAATTGGAAGAGAAACTATAAGGAATATCTTGCAACTCTAAAGGACAAGAAATAAGGTGAGACATTAATGAAAAATATTTTTAAAGTTTCTTTAGCTACACTGTAGGTATTAGATACTGGTAGTGGTTATAACATGTGCAATATGTTGCAAGGGTTCAAGATAAGTAGGAGACTAAAGAAAGGAGAAGTGAATCTACAAGTTGGAAATGGTGCAAAAGTTGCAGCCATAGCTGTAGGATTAATTTCTTTAATAATGCCTTCGGGCAAAGTACTTATGCTGGATGATTGTTATTATGTTCCTAAATTTGTTTCGAACATAATTTTCAGCTTCTATGTTAGACAAGCGTGGGTTTTGCAATAACACTAGCAATGATATTTGCTTTATTTATTATGGTGATGATTTATATGTAAATGGCTATCTCCAACATGATGTTTATGTACTACCTAATGTGAATGCTAATTCGATTATGTATGTTTCTAGTCTTAAGAGGAAAAGAGATGATCAAGTAAATCATACATACCTTTGGTATTGCAAGCTTGGTCATATTCGGGAGAAAAGAATTAACAAGTTGTACAAGGAATAATATCTTGATAAGTATGATTTTGAATCATATCCAACTTGTGAATCTTATCTCAAAAGAAAAATGACCAAATCTCCATTTATTGGAAGTGGAGAAAGAGCATATGAATTATTGGGACTAATTGATAAGTGGTATTTTGACTACTTATTAGCGCCTTTTAGCTTTTGTTTTAGTCTAAAAGTATTGAATTACGTTCCCGAAACTAATAAAATGTGCAAAATTGCAGGAATGTTGGAAGTTGGACTCCCGAGATGAAATCCGGCTCAAAGAGGAGTAGTCTGAGCACAAGGCAACAAAAAGGCATAGAAGCATACAAAGTGCGGTCCGCAGAAGAAATTGCGGTTCGCAGAATTTCATCTATGGCTACAACCATAGAAGGAAAACCTAGCAGACTTTCATGCTAATTGCGGACCGCATATGAATCATGCGGCCACAAAAGAAGGGCTCAAGACCAAGATCAGAGAGATGATAAAACATCCAAGTCTAGAGCTTCATTGAATTGCGGTCTACATAAGATTTGTGCGGCCGCAGAAGATTGTTTGCGGCCGCAATCATACTATTACGGACCGTAGAAGAAGGCCTTGCGGCCGTAGTGCTAAATCTGCGGACCGCGGAAGTATTGTCTCGCGGCCGCAGTTTAGAATTGTGCGGCCGCAGAATATGAGCTCCTGCCAGATGAAAAATTCTGTGGACCGAACATAGAATTCTGCGGCTGCGGAACCTCCCGAAGGGCATTTTTGCTTGAAATTTTCAGCTTTGTATAAATAGATGAGTTTCACAAAATTAGGTTAAGTTTTGACATCAACAAGTTCTGTAGCCGTTTTTCTTTGCCTCTTTTGGAAGTTTTCTATATTTTGGTGTATTTTACTATAGATTATGTCATTTTAACTTTACATTATGAGTTTAATTAGTATTTTTTTCTTCTTTTTCTTCAACCCAAGCATAAGTAGCTAGATTTTTACTAGGATTGTGACCCAACCCTAGTGTGTTAACCTTATGGGTAATAAATTAGTGCTTGTTTATGATTGGATGTTTATTATTTAGCCTAGTTCATGCTTTAATTTGTGGAATTAATGGTTGTAAATATTAGTTCATGCCTATTTGTCTTAGTCTCCACTTGAGAAAAAGAGACTTAGTCTAGGAAAACTTGGCTAACAAGGAATTGGGTCAATCGAGGGATTGATTAACCCAATTAAAGGGTTCAACCTGGAGATAGTAATAACCGACTTGAGATTTTATCAATTATTTTGTGTGATACCCATCTGGTCTTGAGAAAGTCAAATTGGGCAAAACCACTCTCTGACCAAGAGGTATTGAATGGGTAAATGAGAGTTGATAGCTATAATATACCCCGATCAACAAAACGAGCATTGAGGTTTTTATCTCATTAGGCAAACACCTAGATGATGGTCACAGCCCTAGGCTTTTTACCAATTTGAAAAACATCAAAAACAATCATCCTAGTCTTATTTCTTTATTCTCCAAACTTTAGTGTAAAAATTAGAAATAGAAACAAAATCCTTTTGTGGAAGTGCAAATTAAGATAATTCAATTTCATGTATTAGAATATATACCCCTAACTCCCATCTAGCTCCATGTGGATTCGACCTTGACTTTTCGTTGGGTTACTATAAAATTGCAATTGACCATTTCATACCTTGTTTTGAGGTGTGCATTTGAGCGCGATTCAATTTTTAGCGCCGTTGCCGGGGAATAAAAAATAGTGTTAGCTATGTATTTGGGTGTGTTTTTAGAATATCTTCTTTTCCTTCCGTGTTACTAACATGTTTGAGAAATTGTAGGTGAAACTATGAAAGACGTCAAAAACAATCATCCTAGTCTTATTTCTTTATTCTCCAAACTTTAGTGTAAAAATTAGAAATAGAAACAAAACCCTTTTTGTGAAAGTGCAAATTAAAATAATTCAATTTCACGCATTAGAATATATCCCCCTAACTCCCATCTAGATCCCTATGGATTCGACCCCGACTCTTTGTTGGGTTACTATAATTGCAATCGACCATTTCATACCTTGTTTTGAGGTGTGCATTTGAGCGTGATTCACTAATTCATACAGATGTTTGTGGGCCCATAAAAATTCTAGCTAGGGATAGATACTCTTACTTCATCACCTTCACTGATGATATGTCAAGATGTGGATTTGTGTATCTTATGAAACATAAATATGAATCTTTTGAAATGTTCAAAAGGTTCCGTAGTGAAGTTGAAAAATAGATTAGTGAAAGTATCAAAGTACTAAGGTCTGATGGAGGTGGAGAATATCTAAGTGAAGATTTTATAGGCATCTCAAAGAGAATGGCATTCTCTCACAGTGGACACCTCCAGGAACACTACAACACAATGGTGTGTCTGAAAGGAGAAATCGAACCTTATTTGATATGATGGGATCTATGATGAGGTTCACTGATCTTCCAATAAATTTATGGGGATATGCTTTGGAAGCAGCAACATACTTAATAAAGTTCTCACTAATTCAGTCTCTACAACACCATATGAGATGTGGGAAAGACGTAAGCCTAATCTTAAACATATTAAAGTTTGGGGTTGTCCAGCTTATGTTAAGAGGCTGCAGTTTGATAAACTTGACTCAAGATCTGATAAGTGTAGGTTCATTGGGTATCCCAAAGAAACAATGGGATATTATTTCTATCACTCTTTTGACCTTAAAGAGTTTGTGGCTAGAGGAGCAACCTTTTTGGAAGGAAATTATAGTGGAGAAATAGAACTTGATGAAGTTCAAGAAACTAATGAATCAACACAAAATCAAGATCATGAGACACCAGTTGAAGAACCTTTATTGGATGTTTTGAAGTTGACAAGGAAGTTGCCATCTTCAACGGTTGAAGTTCAAGAACTAAATGTTGTTCAAGACATGTTAATTAACCATTTCGAAACCAAATTGGACAACAACCAAATCCAACACAAGATGAGCAAGTTGTACAAGAACCTCTTAGAAGGTCTACACGAGAACATCATGTACCAACTAGATTAAATCTAATGTTACAAGATGATGTATCAAATGAGGTTGATCATAATGATGATGACCCTAAGACCTATGATGAGGCAACACAAGGTTCTTACAATGAAATATGGCAAATGGATGTGAAAACTATTTTTCTTATTGGTGAGCTAGAAAAGGATGTGTATATGACACAACCTGAAGGTTTCACATCTCCGCCTGATCATAATAAGATTTGCAAGCTACAAAGATCCATTTATGTACTAAAGCAAGCTTCTCGAAGTTGGAATATTCGCTTTAACAAGACAACTAAAAATTTCAATTTTGTTAGATGCGAAGAAGAGCCTTGTGTGTACAAAAAGGTTAGTGGGAGCATAATTATATTCTTAGTACTGTAAGTTGATGATATATTGCTCATAGGAAATGATATACCGGCATTGCAAAGTACCAAGGTTGGGCTATCTGAATAATTCTCCATGAAATACTTGGGAGAAGCAGCTTATATATTGAGAATAAATATCTATAGAGATAGATCGAGGAAGCTACTTGGGCTTTCCCAATATTTGTACATTGATACCATTTTGAAAAGGTATAACATGGATAATTCCAAAAGAGGCTATCTATGGATAGGCACTGGAATTACTCTCAGTAAGGAGGATTGTCCTAAAACACCTGAAAAGAGAGAACGCATGAGTAGGATCCCATATGCTAGTGCAGCGGGAGCTATCATGTATACCATGACATGTACACGTCCTAATGTGGCTTATGCACTTGGAGTGACTAGACGATATTAGGCAAATCCTGGTGAGGAACATCGGAAGGTGGTGAAGACCATTCTTAAGTACTTAAGAAGGACTAAAGACCAATTCCTCATCTATGGAGATTCTGAGTTGAAACTTAAATGTTATACTGATGCAAGTTTCTCTTCAGATAAAGATGAGAGCAAATCTGTTTCTGGTTATGTATTCACCTTAAATGGTGGTGCAGTGAGTTGGAAAAGTTCTAAACAAGCTACAATAGCTTATTCAGGGCTGAAGCAGAATATATAGCAGCTAGTGAAATTGCTAAGGAAGTTGTATGGATGATAAAGTTCTTGATAAGAGAAATCATTGAACGTGGAGAAGTTGAGATTCAAAAGGTTGATAGAAAGGAAAATGCTAAAAACCCATTCACTAAAGCTGTAACAACCCGATCAGTCGTTTTACTTTCTAGAATCTCGTTCCCCTAAATGAGACTTCCCGTATGTGCTTTTATTGTTTTATGACTTGCGGGGATGGTTAGTTCGGGGTTTGGAAGGGTTCGGGTTGAAATCGGAACACTTGATTCCTTAATATTGACTTTAAAGGGCTAAATTTGACTTGAGTCAACGTTTTGAGTAAACGACCTCGGATCGGGATTTGATGGTTCCAATAGGTTCATATGATGATTTTGGACTTGGGCGTAGGTTCGGATCGGATTTTGGATGACCGGGAGAGTTTTGGCGCTTAATAGTGAAAATTGGCTCATTGAAGGATTTAGAGTTCTTTAAATTTGATTTGGAGTAGGTTTTGGTGTTATCGAGATCTGTATGGGATTCCGAGCCTGGTAATAGTTCCATATGGCGGTATAAGACTTGCATGCAAAATTTGGTGTCATTACGAGTAGTCTACGTATGATTCGGTGCGTTCGGAGCGATTTGGAAACTTGAAGTTCATAACTTGATACAATTTGGTTTTGGGGTGTGATTCTTAGTTTGTTGTTGTTTACGCGTTTCGAGACCTCGAGCAGGTCCGTATTATGTTTATAGACTTGTTGGCGCATTTGGACAGTGTCCCGAGGGGCTCGGGTGTGTTTCGGACCGCCCAGAGCTAAGTTAGAGAAACCAGATTTTCCAGTTCTAGTTTCCTTCTTCGCTAACGCCGAAGGGCACTCGCGTTCGCGATGAAGGATTTGGGCAGTGGGGCAATTTTTTCTAGGCGTTCGTAGAGCTTTGAGATCCTAGGCCTACGCGTTCGCGAAGGCCATCTCGCGTTCGCGTAGAAGAAAGGGGCCTGGGAGGTTCTGCATCCATTGCCCTTCGCGTTCCCGAAGGAGCCAACGCATTTGCATAGGGTAGGCCAAGCAAGCCTCCGCGTTCGCGAGGCCCCTGCCGTTTTCGCGATGGGTATTCTTATGGGCTTGGGGAGCTTTGCCTTCACGAACGTAAGGCCCTTTCCGCGTTCCCGAAGAAGGGGCAGCTGAGCAGTGTTGTTTTAAATCGGGACTTAGGCCATTTTTGAGTTCATTTATTACACTCTTGGGCGATTTTGGAGCTTCAAAGAGAGGGATTTCAGCGTAGCTATTGAAGGCAAGTAATTCCTACTCAATCTAAGTTTAATACATAGATTATAGGTGGATTTTAACATGTAAAATATTGAAAATTATGGGTTTAGATGAAAAATCCTAGGTTTTAATAAAAATAAGATTTAACCACGAAAATGGTTGTGGAATTGAGTGAAAATTATATATTTGAGTTCGTGAGCTTAATAACATTTATCTTCAAAAATTTCTGGAATCCGGGAACGTGGGCCCGAGGGTGAATTTTAGGAATCTTTCAATTGAGGTTGGGTAATTATTCTAATAGTTAGAATATGAACTTTTGAGCACGTATTGATTAATTTATATAATATTTGACTAGTTTCGGATTGTTCGGCACCGAGTTGAGGCTTAGGAGTGAATTTAAGGCCGGAAAGTGAGCTTTGAGACGAGGTAAGTCTCTTGCCTAACCTTGTAAGAGGAAATTTACCCTATATGTGGTTTAAATTAATCTTTGCTTCTAATTGTGGGGGCTATGTACGCACGGGGTGACAAGAGTTCGTGCGTAGCTACAAATTATGCTTATGTCCGTGAAGTTCAGGACCCAAATCATGAAATACTTGTAATGTTTGTGCCCTACTTGTTAATTAAATTGTCTAAATCATATTGCAACTTGATAAAGGAATCGTGAGAGACCAAATTTCACTTGCTTGAATTTAGAGCGGATTACTTGTCTATTAATTGAAATTGTTTTTACATGGTGTAATAGCCTGGTGATAATGATTTAGTTAAATGCTCATAAAGTATCCTCATTTCTTGTGGAGCGGGACGAACGCCTCGGCAGTAGAATAGATACATATGTGGATCATGCCGCACGTCCCTCGGCAGTGTACACGTTATTCTGGATCTTACCTTACAACTGTGGCATAAATCGTGCTTATTAATACTCGAAGAAGTCTAAACATACTTGACACTATTTTGTGACTTGTGAGGTTAAAATTATTTAATGACAGAAATTTACTTGGAGTTTATAAATTTGTGAAAGAATTAATTGTTTCTGCTTGTTAGTGAGTTATTGTTATTATTTACATAACTCATGTTTATTTAGAATTTATGTATTTATATTGATAGCCCGTAGTAAGTGTCGAAGTCGACCCCTTGTCACTACTTCTTCGAGGTTAGACTTGATACTTACTGGGTACATGTTGTTTATATACTCACGCTACACTTCTGCACTGGCCGTGCAGGATCTGAGGTAGGTGCATCTGGCGCACACCGGCGCGCATACTCGCTACCCGGAAGCCTAGTGGTGAGCTGCTTTCCTGAGCCGTTCCGCAGCATCCTAGAGTCTCTCCTTTACTTTCATTCCTATCTATTTTTATTTCAGACAGTACCTAGAGTTTCGTATAATCTATTAGTGCTCATATACTTATGACACTAGGTTTTGGCACATACTAGTAGACTTGTGATTTTGGATTATTTCTATGGTTATGATTGCACTCAGCTGCTCTCATTTTATTTATTTTAAACCTGTTATTCCTTAAATTTTTAAATCAAGGAAAGTTTTATTTACGTGAAAATCTATTAAAAATGGAAATCACGTGGTTAGTTTACTATTGGCTAGCCTAGCAGCTGTGTTGGGTGTCATCACGGCCTATAAGACAATTAGGTCGTGATAAAAGCTCTTGCCGCAAAGGAGTTTGCCAAGCATAATTGAAAATTAGGAATGAAGTACAAGAGCGATTGGCTCTCGTGCAAGTGGGAGATATTTGGGAATATAGTAGATATGCCCTAGATCCAATCTCACAATTGATGATTTTAACATATTTTTATGAACGTTATTTGATATAAAACATATATGGCATTTGATATTCTTTTATCATTGTTATTATTTATTGTTTAATTAACTTAATAAGGTTCTTGATTAAATTTTGAGACTTACCATCATGATGGAGATCATGATAATGAGAGTGAAGTTTCTTATAATTTAATCTAAATTTTGTTCTTGATTGTAGGATTATTAATTTGGACATTAGTAGTCCAACCAGATCAATATTTATGTGATCGTCTTTATGGGATAAAGATTAGTTGATCTCATTAACTAAATCACATAGATAGATGATGCATATAGAGATATGATCATTGAACCGACTCATTGGATAATTCCTAATGGTTAGACTACCATAAACTGTCAATAGAATATTTTCTTGAATAATGTGATGTAAGAGTTTCGTTTGACCTGAGATTATCACAGTAATTGACAAGTTATTTATTGTGCTTTGATACTAGACTCTTATGGTCCTAGGGTGATAGTTGAAAGGATATTGGGTACGATTAAATGCTTGTAGAATTAGTGATTGATCAAGATGGAGTCTGTCAACTCTTGGCAATGAGTTTAAGCTCCATCTTGTCATGAATTATAAACGACCAAATTAAGACCTTGGCCAGGGAAATTAAATGAAAAGAAGAAAAGAGTTTCTTAGGTCATTCAGTGGTCGATTATATTTGACATGAACACATAGTTGGTCGCCTATTAGGATTTGACAGTTAAACCATATCCTAGGGTGTCTCAAAGCTATAAGGACAGAAGGAAATATTATTTTATTCTTCTACGGGTTCTTGAGAGTAAATTGTATACTTCAAACTATCTCACTATTAAGGAGTGTTGCTAGACGCCACCCTTAATTAGTATATTGATTTGATAAATCTACTACCGGCTTAGTAATGAACCTATGGGGCCGCACACTAATGAGTGTTCTGATCTTTGCTACAGGATTAATTATTTTATCATTTGATAATTAAATTGGGAGATTTAATTAGTCAAATAGATAAACAAAGTTTTAGTCCAAATGAAATATTATTATATTCTTTGCTAGCATAAAGAATATAATTAATATTGTGAACAAATTGAAGTTTTCTATTTGGAATAGAAAATTAAAATATATCTCTTAGTTCAAATCTATATATGTGATATATATAATTAATATTTATTTATATAAATTATGTATATAAAATATTAATGAAAGCCTTATTAATCTAATCCAATTTAGAATTGGATTTTCACGTCAAAGTCCAAAAAGGACGTGAGGTTAGTTCAAACCCATTAAGAATGGAATTGATGTTATTTAATATAAAGTATTGATAAAAGGCCCAGAAGTCAAAAAACCAACTTTGATTTAGATTAACTGAAAGTTCTTAAGGACATTATGTGAAAGTCCTAAGGACGTCGGCGACGGCTATCCCATTAGAGTGGGATTTCGGTTTTTTCCCACAAAAATAAACTTTTACCCTAAGTAAATTATTACCTCAACTAAATAAGAAAAGAATTTATAGGTAATGCTATATATAAAGGGTGATGGAGAAGGCGCACTAATTCTTGAGAAGAGAATTACTTTGTGAAAGTGAAAGTGCATTATAAAGCCAAGAGAGAAAAATACATTGACAAGAAAATTGTATTTCTTGTTCTTCTACCTTTGAGTTGAGATTTTTGAGAAAAATTTCAACACAATATTTTTTATTCAATTTGTTCGCGGATTTCATTGATCAAAGGGTTGATAGCAAGGATCGGTGTCACGACTCGAAATACCCATCTTTGGGACTGTGATGGCGCCTAACATTTTATTTGCTAGGCAAACCAACGTTTGAATAATTTTAAGCATTTTTTTACAATTCATTTTAATTAATAATAAAGAAACCAAACAACTGGAATAAAGTCTGATTTAAAATGAACAAACCAAAATAATAACAATGTCGAAATACCATCCCAGAACAGGTGTCACAAGTGCACGAGCTTCTAGAATAATACACACAAGGGTCTGAATAAAAATAAAGCTATCTAAAAGAAAGCACACATCTAAGATAAAGTAGAAATGGACTTCAGAGCTACGAACGCCGTGCAACTATACCTCATGTCTCCTATGATAGCTGAATTCGAGCAAATCTACAGTACGCCGTTGGGACCAACTTCGGTTTCTGCACAAGAAGTGCAGAGTGTAGTATGAGTACAACCGACCCCATATACTCTATAAGTGCCGAGCCTAACCTCGACGAAGTAGTGACGAGGCTAAGGCAGGTCGCTTACATTAACCTGTACGCAATAATACTAATAATAGCAGGAATAGAGGTAAGACATGTAAGTCATATCAACAATCGAGGCCAATTCAGCAGTCCCAACCAATTATTTCTTTTATCATTCTATTGCGGCGTGCAACCCTTCCCACAATATAACCGTTCAATTAAATTCCGTTGCGGCATGCAATCCGATCCAACAATATAAACTTAAAATAAAATCTGTTGCGGCGTGCAACCCAATCCAACAATATAATCTTTCAAATAAATTCCGTTGCAGCGTGCAACCTGATCCAACAATATAAATTAACAACACTTATACTTAAGACTACTTCAATAAATGCCACAATTTATAAGAAACTATTAGGCAACAAGGTATACAACAATTATAGATTATGTACGAAACAAATAGGGGCAAGTAACAAGTAAGTGTAGAATCAAGGAGGAGATAGCAATTTAATATATGAAATGCTAATTATCAAGCAGCAATTATGGCAAAAAATCAAATAAACAGGTAGCAATTAAGACATGAAATTAAGGCATAATGGTAGGCAATTAGTGAAATACGTATAAAATATGGAAACAAGCAATTTTACGACGTATAGACACTCGTCACCTCGTCTATACATCGCTACACATGAAATTCACATAACACTAAGGGTTCTATTCCCTCAAGTCAAGATTAACCACGACACTTACCTTGCTTCACAATTCAAGTGATCACTCGACCACCGCTTTTCCTTTCGAATTATTCTCCAAACCAATCAAACTTAGCAATTTATTTACCAAAAATTCAATTTGAGCTTTAGAAATTATTCAGGATTCGAAAGAGACTTTATTTAAGTCATTTTCGGAAAAGTCAACTAAAAGTCAACGTGGGGCCTAACACTGGCGCCTTAGTCAAAGCAGTCTTGAGCTTCTGAAAGCTCAACTCACACTCGTCTGACCATCTGAATGGGGCACCCTTCTGGGTCAATTTGGTCAATGGGCTGCTATGGATGAAAATCCTTCCACGAACCGGTGATAATAACCCGTCAAACCTAGGAAACTCCGGATCTCTGTAGCTGAAGTAGGTCTAGGCCAGTTCTGAATTGCCGCAATCTTCTTAGGATCCACTTTTATGCCTTCTACTGATACAACATGCCCCAAAAAGGCAATTGAGTCTAACCAAAATTCGCATTTTGAAAATTTGGCATATAACTGATTATTCTTCAAAGTCTGAAGCACAATCCAAAGATGCTGCTCATGCTCCTCTCGACTACTGGAGTAAATCAAGATATCATCAATGAATACAATCATAAGAGAATCCAAATAGGGCTTGAACACGTGGTTCATCCAATCCATAAATGTTGCTGGGGCATTTGTCAGCCCAAATGACATCACTAGGAATTCATAGTGTCCATACCGAGTCCGAAAAGCTGTCTTAGGGACATCAGATGCCCTAATCTTCAACTGATGGTAACTAGACCTCAAATCGATCTTTGAAAATACCTTAGCACCCTAAAACTGATCGAATAAGTCAAAAATTCTAGGCAATGGATACTTGTTTTTGATAGTTGCCTTGTTCAACTGCTGATAATCTATACACATCTGCATTGAACCATCTTTCTTCTTTACTAATAATACTGGTGCACCCCAGGGCGAGATGCTGGGTCTAATGAATCCCTGGTCGAGTAAGTCTTGTAACTGCTCCTTCAATTCCTTTAGGTTCAGCGGGACCATACAGTATGGTGGAATAGAAATGGGTTGGGTGCCTAGAGCCAAATCAATACAGAAGTCAATATCTCTGTCGGGTGGCATTCCCAGCAAATCTGCAGGAGATACTTCTGGAAACTCACGGACAACTGGGACTGAATCCATAGGAGGAACACCCGCACTGGGACCGCGAATATAAGCCAAATAAGCTAGACACCCCTTCTCGACCATACGTTGAGCTTTTACGTAAGAGATAACCCTGCTAGTGGAATGGCCAGGAGTCCCTTTCCACTCTACTCGAGGTAACCCTAGCATGGCTGAGGTCATCGTTTTGGCATGACAATACAATATAGCATGATAAGGTGACAGCCAATCCATAACCAAGATGACATCAAAATCTACCATATCAAGAAGTAAAAGATCCACGCTAGTCTCAAGACTCCCAATAGTAATCACACATGAACAATAGACATGATCTACAATGATAGAATCTCCACTGGCGTGAATACTTACACAGAAGCACTCAGAGAATCACGAGGCACAACCAAATATGAAGCAAAGTAGGAGGACACATAGGAATAAGTAGATCCTGCATAAAATAGAACTGAAGCATCTCTATGGCAAACTGGAACAATACCTGTTATCACGGTATCAGATGACTCGGCCTCAGGCCTAGCTGGAAAAGCATAAAATCAGGGCTAGGCCCCACCACTCTGAACTACATCTCTCGGACAGGTCCTAGCTGGCTGGCCTCCACCTCTAACAGTCGGACCTCCACCTCTAGCTACCTGACCCTTGCCCCTAGCTGGCTGGGCGGGTGATGAAGCAACCGGTGCCGGTATGATGGCACGAGAATCCTGCTGAGATCTGTTGCTCGACAACCTAGGGCAATACCTCCTGATGTGACCGATGTTCCCACACTCATAGCACCCATCCTGCTTCCGTGAATGCTGAAGTTGCAGCTGCCCCGAACAGGCCGAATAACCATTATAGTGACTCTGGAGTGGTGCTGCCCAGAGTTAGGCATATATGGACCATGACTCCCTTAAGCACCGTGAGATGCCTGAAGTGCTGAATAAAATGGCATGGAAGAATGACCCCTACCATAAGTACTCTTGCCTCTAGATGAGGTGCCTCTGAAATTACCAGAATGACGGGGCCTCTTATCTGACACTGGCCCTCTCTTCTGAGCACAAACTAACTCGATCCGCCTAGCAATATTCATGGCTGTCTCGAAGGAAATATCACTCCCTGTCTCCTTGGCCATCTGAAGCCTGATAGGAAAAGGGAGTCCATCAATGAATCTCCCCACTCTCTCCTTTTCAATAGGAAGTAAGACGATGGCATGATGTGCTAAGTCCACAAATTGGGTCTCATACTGGGTAACAGTCATACTACCCTGCTAGAGACGCTCAAACTGCCTACGGTAATCCTCTCTCAGTGTAATAGGAACAAACTTCTCCAGAAATAGCTGTGAGATCTACTTTCAGGTAAGTGTAGGCGAATCAGCTGGTCTAGTAAATACATAATCTCTCCACCACCTCTTGGCGGAACTAGTCATCTGAAACACAACAAAATCGACCCTGTTGCTTTCAACTATTCCCATGTTTCGCAGCACCTCATGGCAGCAATCAAGATAATCTTGTGGTTCCTCAGAAGGTAAACCATTAAAGTGAACTGGAAAGAGCTTAGTAAACTTGTCCAATCTCAATAAGGCCTCAGAAGACATGGCGGGCCTATCACCGGCTGCGCCGCAACAACCGGCTGAACTACCCCAATCTCGCGGGACTGCTGGAACCTAATACTGGGGAGCTATCTGCTCCGGAGCGGGAGTAGTGGGAGTTTATGATCCTCCCCCAGCCTGTGAGATGGCTGGTGCCACTGGAAATGTACCATTCTGAGTCATACCCTCCATTAGGCTCACCAAACGGACTAGAGCATCCTGAAGTACTAATTAGCTATGAATCCTTCCGGGACCTGAACTGGTCCAACAAGTACAATCTGAGCTATAACCTCCTCTTCGAAATCCACCTGAGGTTCCACAACATGTGGTGCTGCTCGAGCTCGAGGGTGGGCTCTGCCTCTGCCTCTACTCGGCCTCTAGTGCGACCTCGGCCTCTGCCCCTAGTCGCAGCTGTCACTGGGGGCTCCAGCTTCTGTCTGGATGTAGGTGTAGTGCGTGTTTTCGCCATATGCGAGAGAACAAGAATAGAAGAGTTCAATCATCAATGATAGAATAAAATAGGACGACAGAGAAGAATAGAAGTGAAATTATTCCTAAACTCCATAGCCTCTGAGAGATAAGTACAGACGTCTCTATATCGATCCTTCAGACTGTACTAAGCTTGCTCGTGACTCGTGAGACCTAGGTAACCTAGTGCTCTGATACTAACTTGCTACGATATGAAAATCCCACCTTTGGGACCGTGATGGCGCCTAACATTTCATAAGCTAGGCAAGCCAACGTTAGAATAATTTTAAGCATTTTTTTTACAAATCATTTTACTTAATAATAAAGAAACCTAACAACTGAAATAAATTCTGATTTAAAATGAACAAACCAAATAATAACAATGTCTAAATACCATCCCAGAACTGGTGTCACAAGTGCACGAGCTTCTAGAATAATACGAACAAGGGTCTGAATAAAAATAAAGTTGTCTGAAAGAAAGCACACGGCTAAGATAAAGTAGTAGGGGACTTCAGAGCTGCAAATGCCGTGCAACTATACCTCAAGTCTTCTCTGATAGCTGAATCTGAGCAAATCTACAGTATGTCACTGGGACCAACTCCAGTATCTGCACAAGAAGTGCAAAGTGTGGTATGAGTACAACCGACCCCATGTACTCTGTAAGTGTCGAGCCTAACCTCGACGAAGTAATGACGAGGCTAAGGCAGGTCGCTTACATTAACCAGTACACAATAATAATAATAATAATAATAATAATAATAATAATAATAATAATAATAATAATAATAATAATAATAATAATAACAATAACAAGAATAGAGGTAAGACACGTAAGTCATATCAATAATGGAGGCCAATTCAGCAGTCAAAACCAATTATTTCTTTTATCATTCTGTTGTGGCGTGCAACCCGTTCCCCCAATATAATCCTTCAATTAATTTCGTTGCGGCGTGCAACTCGATCCAACAATATAAACTTAAAATAAAATCCATTGCGGCGTGCAATCCGATCCAACAATAAATTAACAACTACATCAATAAATACCACAACTAATAAGAACCCATTAGGCAACAAGGTATATAGCAATTATAAATTATGTAGGAAACAAATAGGGGCGAGTAACAAGTAAGTGTAGAATCAGGGAGGAGATAGGCAATTTAATATATGAAATGCTAATTATCAAGTAACAATTATTGCACAAATATCAAATAAACAGGTAGCAATTAAGACATGAAATCAAGGCATAATGGTAGGAAATTAGTGAAATATGTATAAAAAAAAAGAATGGAAACAAGCAATTTGACGACGTATAGACACTCGTCACCTTGTCTATACGCCATTACACATGAAATTTGCATAACACATAGTTAAAGGGTTCTATTCCCTCAAGTCAAGGTTAACCACGATACTTACCTTATAAAAATCTCATTTTCTTTAATTAAATTCACGGATTTATGATGTAAATAAGTATGGAATCATGAAATATAAATGATTTAGGATAAAGAACACTTACCCAGTTCAAACTTGTGAAAAACCCTCTGAAATCGCCCAAATCCGAGACCTAAAACTCAAAAACGAACTAAAAATGGCAAACTCCCGAAATTATGGACTCTGTCCAGCATTTTCGCATCTGCCTCTCTACCCTCCGGGGTAGGGGTAAGGCCTGCGTACACACTATCCTCCCTAGAACCCACACGTGAGATTATACTAGGTTATTATTGTCCAATATTTTTGCATCTGCGGACTCAAATTTCGCATCTGCGAGCTCGCATTTGTGATGCCAGGCTGCCAGGCAAAGGACCGCACCTGCGGATCCTCATGTCGCATTTGCGACTTGCGCAGAAGCGCAAAAGAAGCCACAGAAGCGAGGTCCATCGCATGTGCGATCAAGGCACCGCAGAAGCGGGCATAGCATCTGCGCTCCAAGCTTCGCAGAAGCATAGCTTCATTTCCTAGCTTCAAGGTTGCAGAAGCGAAACACCTTGCTCAAAAGCGGCACCGCACCTGTGCTCCAAAAGTCGTAGGTGCGAAGCACCAGAACCAGACCTGCAAATTTTTACAAAAATGATTCGAAACTCGTCCAAAACTAACCCGAGCCACTTGGGACCCGTCTAATTATACCAACCAGTCCCGTAACATAACGCGGACGTACTCGAGGTCTCAAATCACGCCAAACAATATCGAAACTACAAATCACAACTCGATTCGGACTTATGAGTTTATGAAATTTTCAATTCTATAACTCGCGTCAAAACATGTTATATCGATTCGGAATCACCTCAAATTTTGCAGGTAAGTCCCAAATAACATAACGGAGTTGTGATGACTCACTTTATTGCCCCGAATTCATTTCATTATTTATATTATGTGAAATTAAGTCGAGTAAAATGTACTCAAAGTGAATTGAAAAGAAATGAGACACATGGTCTCATTTATGAAAGTCTAAGTCACAAAAGTTAACCGTGGATTGACTTATGAGTTAGAGGGTTCGGATTTCAATTCCGACGACTCGACTAGCTTTGGGAGAGAATATATGACTTAGACGAGTGACCGGAACATATTTGATAGACCTCGAATAACACTAAATTTGAATCGAGGAAGTTCGAGTTTCCGGTTGATAGGTCGAATTTTGATCCGGAAGTCGGAATGAAATTCCGAAAGTTGCTGTAGGTCCTTATGTGATTTTGGACTTGTGTGCAAATTTTCAGACCGTTCGGACATCGTTTGGTTGGGTTCGGATCGAAGGATCGAATTGAGGATCCTTGAAGTTCATAGAATTGGTTTCAATATAAATTTAATAAATCGATGTTCATCTTAGTGTTCCAAAGATTGGAACAAGTTTGAATGAGGTTATAGAACATGTGTGCATGTTCGGATAAAGTCCCGGGGGTCTCGGGTGAATTTTGAATGGTTAACGGGACTTAATTCGTCGCTTTATAAAGCGTTAACTTCATACTTTCTGGTGTAATGGATATTAGAATTAGTAAACGACCTCCAAATTCAATTTCGTTTGAAGAATTAGCTCCGTCTTGAAATTACGGAGCCGTAGCAAAAAGAATCGTCCAAATCGGACTTCGTATGAATAGAGTAATCTTTGTAAAAGAAAGAAAGGAAATCAGCATAAGGGGTCGCGAAAATGGCTATTACAGTACCCTTTTGCCCGATCTTAAGCCCAATTTAAATAGAACCTAGGGTTCATTTTGCACATCTGAGATACAAAACACACACCCACGTGAGAGAGCTTCTTCAAACACAAAGAATCCTTATAAATCAACCTCAAACACTCATGCAAAGCGGATTTTCGTGGTAAATCTTACAAGAAAAAGGGATTACAACCCCTTAGAAACAATTGGGAGCTTTTAAGAAGAAGATTAAAGAGAAGTTGGAAACAAATAGAGAGGGAACCTCAAGGAAAACATCGGGTAAGTATTCTATGCCCTAAATCCCTCTTAGATTGTAATTTCTATTCTTAATCCCATCGTAAATTCACGAATTTGTGAAAGAGTCTTCTCAATTTCAAGAAAATATGAAATTGGGGATTTAGGTCGATTTGAGGTCGAATTACGACAAATCTTATATGGGTAAACTCGTGAAGGGATAAGGAACACGTTTAGATAATAATTTCTGAATTTCGAAAAGTGGGCCCGGGGCCCGGGTTTTGCTAAAATTGGGAAATTCTTAGTAAACTTGATTATTTCCGTTTGGGTTTTGTTCCCATAGCTTATTGTGACGTAATGATTATGAAATTGAATAGATTCGACGCACGTGGAGGCCAATTCAAAGGGCAAGGGCGTCGCGGGCTAAGGATTTAGCCGATTTCGAGGTGAGTAATGGTATTAAATGATGCTCTGAGGGTTTGAAACCCCGGTTGCACATCGTAGTGCTATTTTGAAGTAAAGCACACGCTCGATGATGAGCGTGGGGTCGTTTACTGTTGGGGATTGTGACTTGGTCCATCCCAGTTGATTCTTTTACTACTTACTTGATTGAAAC
>MCJB01052314.1:736-35508 GCA_002018475.1 Nicotiana obtusifolia | reverse complement strand
ATTGTCGGCAGCTGAGAGAGGAGGTAGCCCGGTTGCTCGAAAACGGGCATCTTCGGGAGTTCTTAAGCAATCAGGCCAAGAACCATTACGAAAATAGAAACAGACCAACAAATCAAGAAGAGCCGCAGCACACAATCAACATGATAATCGAAGGGATAGATGCACCCCAAGGACCAGTGTTGAAGCGCACTAAAATATCCATCACCCGGGAAAAACGTACCCGGGATTATGCAACAGAGGGGGCCTTATACTTCAGCGATAAAGATACCGAAGGAATTACGCAACCCCATAACGACGCGTTGGTGATATCGATACTGGTGAACAAAACCCAGGTGAAGCGTGTACTTATCGACCCCGGAAGCTCAGCTAATATAATTCTGTCTTGGGTCATCGAACAACTAGGATTATCAAACCAGATTATCTCCGAAGTTCGGGTCCTCAACGGTTTTAACATGGCTTCAAAAACAACCAAAGGTGAGATAACACTGATGGTGAACATTGCTGGTACTGTCCGGGCGACAAGATTCTGCGTGATCGAGGGCGATATGAGATACAACGCCTTGCTCGGGAGGCCTTGGATCCACGACATCAGAGCCGTACCTTCAACATTGCATCAAATGCTGAAATTCCCATCGACTGATGGGGTCGTCACCGTTTATGGAGAACAGCATGCCGCGAGGGAGATATTCGCAGTGGAAGAGGCAGCGTCGAAGCCAACCACTCTTTCCCAAAAGACCCAATAGCAATCAGAGAGGCCACCCTCGACAAATGAGGGTGAACAGGATCAACTCGATGTCTATAATTACGGGATCCCCCGATCATTTGTTGCCCCGACGAGTCCGACGCAACCAAATCAACAGTCAAAGAGCTCGAACAAATTTCAATCTGCAGCGATGCACCCGATCGAAAGGTATACCTGGGCTCGGGCTTAAACTCCGAGCTCAGGGCAAAATTAATTAACTTCCTTTCAGCTAACGAAGATTCTTTTGCTTGGTCCCATCTAGACATGACAGGCATACCGCCGGAAATTACAACTCACAAGCTAAGCGTTGACCCAAAATTCCGGCCGATCAAGCAAAAGAGGAGGCCTCAGTCCGAAGCTAAACAAGCCTTCATCAAAGACGAGGTAACTAAACTTTTGAATATAGAATCCATTCGGGAGGTTAAGTACCCAGAATGGTTAGCTAATGTAGTCGTAGTTCCTAAGAAACAAACTTAGGATGTGTATAGACTATAAGGATCTAAACAAAGCATGCCCCAAAGACTCTTTCCCCTTGCCTAACATCGATCACATGATCGATGCTACCGCTGGCCACGAGACTCTTAGTTTTCTCGATGCCTACTATGGGTATAACCAGATACAAATGAATAAGGATGATCAAGAAAAAACATCCTTCATCACTAAGTATGGCACCTATTGCTATAATATGATGCCTTTCGAGCTTAAAAATGCATGGGCTACTTACCAACGCCTAGTAAATAAGATGTTCGAAAAACAACTAGGTGTAACAATGGAAGTTTATATCGATGACATGTTGGTTAAGTCTCTGCGAGCAGAGGACCATTCAAGTCATTTGCAGGAAACATTCGACGTCCTGAAAAGATACAAAATGAAGTTGAATCTGGAGAAGTGTGCATTCGGAGTAGGCTCAGGGAAATTCCTTGGCTTTATGGTCTCGAACCGGGGAATAGAAATCAACCCCGATAAAATCAAGGCCATCGAAGACATAACAGTCGTCGACAGCGTCAAGGCTGTGCAGAAATTGACTGGCCGGATAGCAGCATTAGGTCGATTCATATCGAGGTCGTCCGACAGGAGCCATCAGTTCTTCAACCTGCTAAAGAAAAAGAACGAATTCTCATAGGGACCTGAATGCCAACACGCATTGGAAGAACTTAAAAGGTACCTCTCTAGCCCGTCTTTATTACATACGCCAAAAGCAGGTGAGCAATTGTACCTTTACCTTGCTGTATCGGAGATAGCGGTAAGCGGGGTCCTGGTTCGAGAAGAACAAGGTACGCAATTTCCCATTTATTACGTCAGTAGAACATTAGGAGAGGCCGAGACTAGGTACCCACACCTAGAAAAGTTAGCACTTGCTTTGTTGAGTGCCTCTAGAAAGTTGAAGCCATTCTTCCAGTGTCACCCGATATGTGTGGTGACAACTTACCCACTTAGGAACGTTATGCACCAACCTGAGCTATCAGGTCGATTGGCCAAGTGGGCCATCGAAATAAGTGGGTACGATATCGAATATCGGCCTCGAACCTCGATCAAGTCTCAAGTACTGGCTGATTTTGTCGCCGACTTCACGCCGTCGCTCATCCCCGAGGTCGAGAAAGAACTCATGACCAAGTTGGGGACTCCTTCGGGAGGTGGACTTTCTTCACAGATGGCGCCTCGAATTTGAAGGGGTCGGGGCTGGGCATCGTACTCAAACCTCCGACCGAGAATATGATTCGGCAGTCTATTAAAAATATAAAGCTGACTAACAATGAAGCCGAATATGAGGCTATGGTTGCAGGTTTAGAGTTGGCCAAAAACCTAGGAGCAGAAGTGATCGAGGCCAAATGCGACTCCCTCCTCGTAGTCAACCAAGTAAATAGAACATTCGAGGTCAGAGAAGGGCGTATGCAAAGATACGTGGACAAACTTCAGGTCACGCTACACAAGTTTAAGGAGTGGACTTTACAGCACATACCTCGAGAACAAAATAGTGAAGCCGATGCACTCGCCAATTTAGGCTCGTCGGTCGAGGATGAAGAAATCGACTCTGAAAAGGTCGTGCAGTTACTGAGGTCGGTAGTGGAGCAAGGCCATTCCGAAGTCAACTCAACAAGCTTGACCTGGGATTGGAGAAATAAATACATGGAATATCTTAGTTCAGGCAAGTTGCCATCTCCCAAGGAATCAAGGGCGTTACGCACAAAGGCGGCCCGAATCTATTTGGCCAACGATGGAACTTTATACAGAAGAACATTCGGAGGTCCTCTTGCCATATGCCTTGGACCTGGAGACACCGAGTACATCTTAAAAGAAATACACGAACAAACCTGCGGCAATCATTCCGGTTCCGATTCGTTGGTTCAAACAACAATTCGGGCCGTCTATTATTGGAACTACATGGAAAGAGATGCGAAGGAGTTTGTACGCAAGTGCAGCAAATGCCAAAGACATGCACCAATGATCCACCAGCCCGGAGAGACGTTGCATTCAGTCTTATCGCCATGGCCATTTATGAAGTGGGGTATGGATATCGTCGGTCCCCTCCCTCGGGCACCAGGTAAAGCTAAATTTATCCTTTTTATGACTGACTACTTTTCTAAGTGGGTAGAAGCACAGGCTTACGAGAAGGTCAGGGAAAAGGAGGTGATCGACTTCATATGGGACCATATTATTTGCCGGTTCGGGATGCCCTCGGAGATCGTATGCGATAATGGCAAACAGTTTGTCGGTAGTAAAATAACAAAGTTCTTCGAAGATAACAAGATTAAGAGGATATTGTCGACTCCATATCACACCAGCGGCAATGGTCAAGCTGAGTCAACCAACAAAACCATAATCCAGAACTTGAAGAAAAGGTTAGCCGACACGCAAGGAAAGTGGAGGGAGATGCTGCCCGAGGTCTTGTGGGCATATCACACGACTGAGAAAACCAGCACGGGGGCCACCCCGTTCTCCTTAGTTTATGGCACCGAAGCATTGATACCGGTTGAGATGGGCAAACCGAGCTTCAGGTTCCGATATGCAACCGAAGAGTCAAACCGTGAGGCTATGAACATCAGCCTGGAGCTTTTGGATGGAAAGAGGGAAGTGTCGCTCTAGTTCGGATGGCGGCATAGAAGAAAAAAATCGAAAGATATTATAACCGAAGAGCCCGTCTCCGATATTTCAACGTAGGGGACTTGGTACTTAGAAGAGTTACACCCAACGCTCGAAACCCCAACGACGGAAAATTAGGACCGAACTGGGAAGGTCCCTATATTGTCCTGAAGGTCACTGGAAAGGGGACTTACAAGCTCGAGACTATGGATGGAAAACAACTGCCAAACAATTGGAACGTGAGCCACTTGAAGCGGTATTATTGTTAAGGTAATTCATTTCATCTTTTCTTTTGTTTCGTTTGATACTAACGCTTGCAGGTTGGATCGGTCTCGAACCGAGAAACACAAGGCATTAGGACTGAAAGCACGCATTGCACTCTTTTTCCCTTCGATCGATTTTTTCCCGAATTGGGTTTTACAGCAAGGTTTTTAATGAGGCAACCAAGAATCGTGCTAACTTAGATCGATCATTCATCGAAGTTCATGAAATTTGGTGCTCGATTTCAATCGACCTCGAACAACCAGAGACTGCTCGTTATTTTCGAAATCTTCATTCACTTGCTTCGATTTCAAGGGGACTTTACAAAGATCGTTAAGAACCAATGTAAGGGTCAAACAGTCAAAGGAACCGTACCCAAATAGATCGATCTGCTCCCCTTTAAGCAAAGATGTAGGAGCATGAGGATATTAATAAAGTCTTTTCGGCACCAATATTGTGCTCGTAAGCCCAAGGGCTTATTTTATTTATCATCGCATCATCAAGAGTTTACATCGCGTAAACATTCACACTAAATTCAAAGGGGAGTAAGATCTCACAAGGCAAACCCCAAAATCGATTGCTAGGCCAAGGCCGTATTAAATTAACAAAACTCGAAGGGAAGTAAGACCGACTCAGGCAACCCTAGTTTATAAAAGGCTACGGCCAAACTTAGATAAAATTCGAAGACGATAGAGGCTTGCCAAGGCAAGACCTCGATTCTTTAAAAAAGGGCTAAAGCCAAGTTAAATCATTGAAATTTGAAAGGGACCAAATTTTGCTAAGGCATCGTCCCGATTCCTTAATGGGCCCAGGACGCGCCAAGCAAAAAGGTTCGGGGATGAACAAAGCTTACTAAGGCCATCCCGAACTTGAGATAAGGCTAAGGCCAAGTCGATTAAAGACCGGCTCAGCTCGTTAACTGGCCAGGATATGGACCATATTCGGATGGTCATAGAAAAGAAATATTTACGAAGAAATTTTACAATCCTAGCTAAGGCAGGAAAGTTGCGAGATATGAAAATTATGGAACAAAGTCAAACAAAATGGAGGAATCTTATATACAATGAGGAAGTCCTTTTATACATTCAGATTACAGAAATGACACTTCGTTCTATAAACAACGTCAGTCAGAACCGTCTTCATCTTCCTCGGGGAAAGCCTGCTTCCTAGCTTCGGCTTCGATCTTTGTTGCTTCATCAACTTCGGAGGATAGATCGAAACCTCTAGCTTGTAGCTCTTTGAGAACGGAGAGTCGAGTCTGACACTTGGTATATTCAACCAGCATTTTTGATTGCTCCTGGGCGGCCTCGGCGTCGGCTCTGTATTGAGCTATTAAATCATCAGCATCGGCCTTGGTGGTAGCAATCTGAGACCTTGTTGCTTGCAGCTTGTTGACCAGAACACCCCGATCCTAGGTGAGCGACTCGACTTGGTGTTGAAGAGACTCGGTGCATTTGGTCAAAGCTTTGATTTTCTCTTGAGCCTCCGAAACTTGCTCTTCTAAGCGAGTTTGGAGGGCTTCTTTTTCCGAAGTCAGAGTTTCAACCATGGTTTTCCACCCACTGGCTTCGGCCTTAGCCTCGTTTGCCTCAAATCGGAGTCGGTCTATCCGGTCGATCTGCTGCCCCAGCTGGTCGACTACTTTGCTGTGCTCTCTCCGCATGAAATCTAGCTCGGCCCGAAGGTTCGACATCTCGCCTTCGAGCCGCTGATGTTATGCCCGTTCTTGTGTCATTTCTTCCCTTATCCGAAGGAACGCCTCATGGTGAAGCACCGAAGACTGCAAAGTATAAATACTAAGACAGTCAGTGCAAATCTAGAAATAAGATTTTGAGTATCAGATAGAACTTATGAGAAAACATACCTTGTTCGATGCCTACTGAGCTTCGTTGAATAAGCATGCCCAGTCTACTGCGTTCATTGCGGCTTGGTCCTCGTCAGTCACCAAGCAATGAAGATAACTGGCCACACCTACCAGCGCACCCAATACTCGAGCATCCTCAGGAACGGTGAACTTTATCACCCTCTTTCGATCAGGGTTGGAGCTCGGAGCTGGAAATCTGTCGACCAATTTGGTACCGACAGATACCCCACTTGTCTCGGCGGGGGGACTCCTTCTTGGCACTTCGAGCCCGAAGGTATCAGCCGATGGCACCCCATCGAAAAACTCTTCAAAGGCTCCAGCTACAACTGGCCCTTTACTCGGTGTATGCGTTCTTGCAGCCTGAGCCTCAGTCAGAGTTGCCTCCGAAAAAGAGGGTGAGTCCATCATTTCCGGGAGGTCCGAGATCCCTTGTGCTGCTTCCCCTGTATCGGCCCAGACCCCGGTCCTCGTCCTCACCTCAAGATCTTCCACTTGAGGGATGCAAGCCTCACCAACCGTTGGCTAGGGGACTGTCCGAGGAGGATCGTTATTTGAAGTGTCAGGATCTTTTTCCTCCTCGGAATCATCGCTTAGTTGGATGGCAGGATCGGTGACTATGAGTTTGCGAGCCCTCATCTTTTTACTGCCTTTCCTTTTCTCGGGCTCTGAGGGACCGGGGATTTCTTTTTTCTTTTTTCCTCCTCCCTTCTCCGAGACGGAGGAGGGACCTTCCCCACCGGTGAGTGCCGACCTCAACTCGGCATCCTTCGATAGACCTGCATGGAAAGGGAAAAAGAAAACATTATGTCAACTTCGATCGCTTGAAATGAAAAAGACGAGTGTTGTTGGGCTCACCATGATTTTTGGCTTCCCAAAGGCCTTTCGATATTTCCCGCCAGGCTCGCTCCGAATAGGCCCTTTGAGCCACTACTCTCCGGACCCACTCCTCCAAATGTTGAATTGCGGCCGGCATTTGGGAAACAGCTGCACCTTACAAAACATATCGATTAAGCACTAGAAGGAAAGCAGTAAATGTTTTCAAGTAAAATGACGCTTACGTGTCAAATTCCACTTTTCAGGGAACGGCATGTCTTCTACGAGGATCAAGTCGGAGGTTCTTATTCGGATAAACCGGCTCATCCAGCCCCGGTCCTTGTCTTCATCGATGCTCGAGAACGGAGCCTTGCTGGCCCGGCGAGCAAGTTTTATTAGTCCCCCTCGGAACATCTGGGGACTGTATAATCGGAGTAGATGGTCAACGGTGAAGGGATGCCCCCCTTCAACCTTACTCACGAAGAAGCGGAAAAGATGAACTATCCGCCAAACGGAGGGATGAACTTGGCGCAGAGTAACATTATATATTCTACAAAATTCGACGATTATGGGGTCCAAGGATCCCAACGTAAAAGGATAAGTATAGACGCTTAGGTAACCTTCCACATGAGTGGTAATCAACTCATTCGGAGAAGGGACTACCACATCTTTGTCGGTCCATTTGCACTCTGCTTTCACCCTGTCACGGATTTTGTGAGTGATCGAGCTAATGTACATTGAGACCGGTTCGCCTCAGCCGGGTACTAAAGAAGGCTTCTCGACTTTGAAGTCGGAGCCAATAAAACACCCAACAGGTACAAAGGCTTTCAAAGGAGGTTTCGCGGAGGTTTCCTCAATGTGAACGGGCTCAGCCTCTTCAGTGGGCTGAGAAGGAGAAGATCGTTGCTTCTGTGGAACGGACTTAGAAGCTTTTGCCATTGCAATTGAAGCAATAGTAGTGAAAAGCAAAAGGTTATCGTGTGCAAGAGAAGTTTTGTGGTGCAAAGATGCAGAGAACTAAAAGCGGTAAATTGTTGAGCAACGTAAAAGTATGGAACTTGAAGAATGAAGGAAGTATTTATACTTTCCCAAAAGCGGCGGTTCAGAGCACAAGGTAAGGTAGCATTAAATGGTATTTGCAGGAGTTGCAGGATTTGCAGCCAGCTAGGACACGCAATGATTTTCTTTGGCAACTGTCACGTGCGTCATAGCGCTGCCGTCACCCACTGACGAAATGTTTTCTAAGTTGAGTGATTTGACGCTTTGGACTTCGTGTCATGCTCAATGAATATGCTGTTATTTGACCTAATCTCGAGAGGCGGCGATTCATATTATTTTTTGTCAATACTCTCCAATAAACGAGGGGACTATCTGTACTGGGTCGGATGCAATCGAGCATACAAGGAAGATCGGGCTCGAGTGTAGTCCAGGGTCGGATTGCTTCAAATCGGAACCAGCATTTCGGGAAGGAAAGCTCGAGGTCGGGCATCATTGGGTTCGGAGTCAGAGTAGTCGGAATAAGGCGGTCGAGACCGGTCTGGGTAAAGGCATTTTATGGTAAAGTATCAGTTTAGTGTAACGAAAAGGCCGGAAATCTCGTGATATATAAATATCTCGGTGAGAATCACGGCCCAATCCTTAGAGACGTTAGGCCAATATTTTTAGGGATAAACTATCCTGTAATTGAGTCTTTTACTATATGTAGAACTCTCCTCTTTCCTATAAAGGGGCATCTAATTTCATTGTACAAAAAAAACAAACATATTACTTGCAATACTAATTATCAATTTCTATCTAACTCTTATAAAAGTTATCTATTTTTCATTGCATATTGCTCCATCACAGAAGTTCCATTCAACCTCAACGGTTTGGCTACTCATTTATTTACTCAAGTCAATTCTTATTCACTGTTATATTTTTCATCGTGTAAAATCATTTCACGTATTCTTAATACCACGTACAAATTCAATTGTTACTCGTATTTTAGGGTAAACATAAGAAAATCTCACCTCACTAAGTATGTTTACTGTTGGTTGTTCCCCAGAAAATTTACAGTTTGTCATTAGTTTATGATTGTGCTCTGCAACAAATTTGGTGACTACCCATTTACCACCATCCCATGCTGCTAACCATATATATCATCTGTGCATCCTTCTCTTGTGACTGGTTTTTGAGGAAAAACCCTATCTTTTGTAAGAATATGCTTTGCTGCATGGAAGCCTTCCCTTGAACATACAAAGTCCCGTCCTATGACGGCCATGTTCGTCAATGAGTGTCTCATTAATCTGTATGTTCTAATGGTAAAATCTGTGTGCTGAGCATATTCATAGTAGAAATCCCTCGCATCCTCCAGTGAGGAAAATATCATCCCAGAAAATGGTTCTACAATTTCCATATGTGAACTATTTGGTGCGGTACTATGAATATCAACTCATCGTTCAGAGGGTCGTATCCATTACAAGTATGTAACATTAACCCATCTTCTTTGGCTTCATTTTCACTAAAATTTTGAAAGGTTAATTAATCTGAACCCTGTTAAATTATTTAAGCATTACCAACTTTATTTGAAGATTTTTTTGGGAGAGAATTCTAGAGTAAGAAGTTTTCTAGATAATGTAAAGATAAAAAATGTAGGAGAAAAATCTAGAGAAGATTTATCTAGATAAATTCTAGAACTAGGTAGTTGGAAGAAAATTCTAGGTTAGGGACTAATTTATAAATATAGAGGGACTTGTATAATAAATTTTATTTGCTAGTTAGTCCCTAGGAAACTAGTATAAATAGGAGGCAATTCATTTGCCAAACCATTCAAGCAAAAACAAAGAAAACAAAGTGAAAAAAATAGGAGAGTGAGAGCAAAAATAAGAATGTAGCAACAAATAAGTTGCTAAGTGTGAGTAAGGAAAAAATTATGAGAAAAATATTTGTAAGATCAAAGTTGTTCTTGAGTTTTTCAATAATAAAACTCTCACGTTGTGAGCAACCGATTGTGTTCAACAATTGGTATCAGAGCGGGTCGATCAAGAGCGGTCGTAATTCAAGAAAAGATCTTTTAGCAACAACTCACTAGCTCGAGTCTATGGCGGATTTTTCAAGTTCCCTCAATTCTCAATGCTAGCAACTATGGTTCGTGGAGCACAAGGATGAAATATTATTTCATCGGTCAGGAGCTATGGGAAATCGTTGCTGAGGCACCAAAAGATGTTGAAGCAGCAAAAAGCTGTAATATCAAGGCTGGAAAGGCTATGTATGCTCTCACGGTCTCGGTGGCTGATGAGTTCTTGCAGCGAATCAAGAACGCCAAAACTCCCAAAGAAGCTTGGGACATGTTGGCAACAATATTTACAAAGAAAAATGATGCGAGATTACAAAGTCTTGAAAATGACCTTTTGTCAATTTCGCAACGGGATATGTCCATCAACCAATATTTCACAAAGGTTAAATCTTTGTGTGATGAGATATCGAAGTTGGATCCTGAAAATGCTATCAAGGAAGCAAGAATGAAGAGAATTATCATTCATGGCCTAAAGCCGGAATATAAAGGGATCATCACAGCCACACGTGGATGGGCCACCGAACAAACTTTATCAGAGTTGGAAAATTTATTGGCCAACGAAGAAGACTTGGAGAAGCCATTATCAAGTCTTAATATAAAGGGTGAAGAAAGTGCGCTCTTTAATAAACCATTCAACAGGCAAGGTTACCAAAGACATGGTGAAGATAGAAGCTCTCAACCAGGGGGAGAACAAAGCCGACGACCCGACAAGCGTGCAAACCAAGGCGCTAACAATCGACAAGATGGCAAGTGCTACACCTGTGGAAAGAAGGGACACGACGCTCGAGATTGCTGGTACAAGAAAGCTGAAGGTAATGTAGCCACCCATATCCAAAATAAGGAATACGAGGAAGAAGTTTTGGATTTGGAGACCTCTTACGCGGTTGATGAAAGCACGATACAAGAAGACTCATGCGCCAAGCACTCTGTCGAGACAACAACAGAATTAGCACTTGCAACTGTAAGTGAAAAGTTAGTCGATTATGAACATGATTGGATTGTTGATTCTGGGTGCTCCAATCATATGACCGGTGACGAGAAGAAGTTGTCGAACATAAGCGAATATAAAGGCGGACGAGTAGTGGTGACCGCAAATAATTCAAGAATGCATATAACTCACATTGGCAAGACATTGTTCGTGCCTCGTTCTAGCTCAAGACAAATACAACTTCAGAATGTCTACCACGTTCCAGGTATGAAGAAGAATCTTTTGTCTGTATCACAACTAACATCTTCGGGCAACTACGTCGTGTTCGGGCTGGACGATGTGAAGATATACCGAAACCTAAAAGTTACAAGTCCACCAATGATGCAAGGTAAAAGAGTAGAGTCTATCTACGTGATGTCAGCAGAAACAGCCTACGTAGACAAGACTCGGAGTAATGAGATTGCTGACCTATGGCATGCACGTCTTGGGCACATGAGTTATAGTAAATTGAAGATCATGATGCAACAGTCTAAGTTAAAAGGTCTCCCCAAACTCGAGATTAGAGGAGACACTGTTTGTGCTGGATGCCAGTACGGGAAAGCACATCAACTGCCTTATCAAGAATCCAAATATCAAGCCAAGGAGCCATTGGAGCTGGTACACTCAGACGTACTTGGTCCAATTAAGCAGCCTTCCATCAGCGGTTACGGATATATGGTAACATTCATCGATGACTTCTCCAGGTATGTGTGGGTATATTTCTTGAAGGAGAAGTCTGAAGTATTTGAAAAGTTTAAGGAGTTCCAACATACGGTGGAGGATGATATTGGAAAGAAAATTAGATGTCTTCGTACTGATAATGGGGGAGAGTACACGTCACATGAGTTCAACAATTACCTCAAAGAGCATAAGATAAGGCGGCAATTGACGTGTCCAAACACCCCACAGCAGAATGGAGTAGCAGAACGGAAGAGTAGACATCTGGCAGAGATATGTAGAAGTATGCTCCACAGTATGAACGTACCAGCAAGGTTTTAGGCAGAATGCATGAAGACCGTTGCTCATATCACCAACCGGCTGCCGCAAGCAAGATTAGGATTTATCTCGCCATTCGAGAAGCTAAAGAAGATGCTACCCAATGTAAGTCACTTCAGAGTATTTGGATGCCTGTGCTATGTGTTCGTGCCAGACCATCTCCGTAGTAAGTTTGATAAGAAAGCAGTTAGGTTCATCTTTGTCGGCTACGATGAGCAAAGAAAAGGATGGAGATGTTGTGATCCAACAACAAACAAAACACATGTGTCCAGAAATGTGGTATTTGATGAAGCATCATCATGGTGGTCCCATGAAGCCACACTACCAGATTCAAGAGAACTGGAGCAAAAGTTGCACCATAAACTCGAAGAAGAAGGACAAGAAATCAACAAACAAGATGATGAAGGCGGACGTGCAGAACTTGAGTTGACTGCAGAAGAGACATCCCCAAAAGGAAAGCAAAAGAGTCCATGGCAAACTGGAGTTCATGAAACCCCCGAGGAGTTTCAAGAAGAATCCCATGAAGTCGAGCAACTTCAACTGAGAAGGTCTACGCGACAAAATTTCCAAATCCTAAATATATAAATGCTGCACTTGCTGAGGTCGAGAATGTTAATGAACCTACTACCTTCGAAGAAGCTTCGAAGAGCAATGAATGGAGAAAGGCAATGGAGGAGGAAATTTTCGGCCTAAAGCAAAATCAGACTTGGGACTTAGTGGAAAAGCCTAAGGATGTAAAACCCATATCATGCAAATGGGTTTATAAACTAAAAAGACGACCTGACGGATCTATTGATCGGTACAAGGCTCGACTGGTAGCTCGGGGATTCTCTCAAGAGTATGGTCTAGACTATGACGAGACATTTAGCCCTGTGGCAAAACTTACTACAGTTCGTGTATTACTAGCTCTGGCAGCTAGTAAGTCTTGGACTCTTTGGCAGATGGACGTGAAGAATGCATTCCTTCATGGGGAGTTGGACGGGGAGATATACATGGATCAACCACAAGGCTTTGTGAACAAAAATACTTCGCATTATGTCTGCAAGCTAAGGAAGGCACTGTATGGTTTGAAGCAAGTTCCTCGAGCATGGTATGGGAAAATTGCTGAGTTCTTAGATCGAAGTGGATATCAAGTGGCATCAGCAGACTCAAGCCTATTTGTAAAAGCTCGTGAAGGAAAACTATCCATCATACTAGTCTACGTGGATGACTTGATCATCACCGGGGATGATATTGATGAAATTCACAGGAGCAAAGCAAACTTGAAAGTGTGATTTCAAATGAAAGAATTGGGTGAACTAAATCACTTCCTTGGTCTTGAAGTTGAAAAGAGAAATGATGGATTATTTCTTGGACAACGAAAATATGCAAGGGATCTACTCCAAAAGTACGGGATGATGAGTTGTAAGTCGTCTTCTACACCAATGGAGCCTAATCTGAAGTCATGTTCTGTAGACGGCAAAGACTTGGAAGATGGAAAAATGTACCGCCAACTTGTCGGAAGTCTAATATACCTGACATTGACCAGGCCGGATATTACCTTTGCAGTTGGAGTAGTTAGCAGGTTCATGCAAAAGCCGAAGAAGCCGCACTTGGAAGCAATCAAAAGAATATTGAGGTACGTGAAAGGAACTATTGACTATGGGCTTTTGTACAAGAAAGGAGTTCCTTGCAGACTAGTTGGATATTGTGATGCGGATTATGCTGGTTTCCATGATACTCGAAGATCAACCACAGGATATGTCTTCAGTCTTGGGACAGCTACAATATCGTGGTGTAGCAAAAGACAACCTACAGTTTCACTTTCAACGACTGAAGCAGAATATTGAGCTGGAGCAATGGCAGCACAAGAGAGCACATGGCTAATGCAACTCATGAGAGACTTGCATCAACCACAAGAGGACACTGTGGGATTATATTGTGACAACTTGTTAGCTATACGGTTGGCAAAGAATCTAGTGTTTCACGCAAGGACGAAGCACGTGGAAGTACATTATCACTTCCTAAGGGAAAAAGTTCTCCGAGGTGAAATTGAAATGAAGGCAATCCGGACAGATGACCAAGTTGCTGATATCTTCACAAAGAGTCTGGATAGCAAGAGATTTACGAGATTTCGTGAAGCACTCGGAATGGTTGCTAGAACAAATAAAGTTGGTACTGAGGGGGAGTGTTGAATTATTTAAGCATTACCAACTTTATTTGAAGATTTTTTAGGAAAGAATTCTAGAGTAAGAAGTCTTCTAGATAATGTAAAGATAAAAAATCTAGGAGAAAAATCTAGAGAAGATTTATCTAGATAAATTCTAGAACTAGGTAGTTGGAAAAAAATTCTAGGTTAGGGACTAATTTATAAATATAGAGGGACTTGTATAATAAATTTTATTTGCTAGTTAGTCCCTAGGAAACTAGTATAAATAGGAGGCAATTCATTTGCCAAACCCTTCAAGCAAAAACAAAGAAAACAAAGTGAGAAAAATAGGAGAGTGAGAGCAAAAATAAGAGTGTAGCAACAAATAAGTTGCTAAGTGTGAGTAAGGAAAAAATTGTGAGAAAAATATTTGTAAGATCAAAGTTGTTCTTGAGTTTTTCAATAATAAAACTCTCAAGTTGTGAGCAACCGATTGTGTTCAACAAACCTTGGTCATTATCCAAAAACCAATGACCATTTGAAGATGCCATTATACTCCTGCAAAGAGATCATCTGTTGATGAGTAACTAGGTAGAAACCACAGGAATGAGCTTTCCCTATTTATTTTCATCTCCTAAAAACTTCATTAATTCAACAAGTTTTGGTAAGCTATATCTTTATACAATCCCAAAATAAGATCCACATTATTTACTGAAAAAACGGTACAGTTGAATTTGTAACGTGCTTTATAGACACGTGGAATAAATTGATCCGATAAAATAAGATAACAAATGCAAATAGAGTACACAGAGATAATTGAAGAAGAAACAAGCCTAAGTTTTTAGAATGTTCTTACAATAGAATGAAAGCCTCTATTTATAATAGAGCTATGAGGTATATGGTTTTACCATTATGCCCCATTAATTATCAATATTAATGCTACGATAAAGAATAATAAAAGGTAATAAAGCCTAATAAAGGCTAATAAAGAGCGGAGGAATCTTGGGGTCTTTTATAACGTTTCTGTAATGGTCATATCTTGAATTGCTTCTATCCGGCCACAGATTTTTATCCGGTGTCAACATCTAATCTGACCACATATTTGTATTCGGTGTGAACATGGTTGAATCACTACCGACCAGTCATCTTTGACACGTGTTGCTTCCTAATTCATCCAACTTGTGAGACCGATTTTTACCGTATACAGATAGTTCCCCCACTTTCCAGTTACTCACTGTGATGTGACCGGGAGGTAGAAGATTTTATCCTTTCCACCCTCATTACTGCCTCATTAAAAACCTTGCTGGAAAAATCAAATCAGGACAAAAATTGGGTGAAGGAAAAAGGAAAAAGGACTGCAGAACTTAGGGATCCAGATGATAACTCTACCACTTATTATTATTTCGTCGATGATCGGTTGGTGCTGAAGAAGAACCACCATCGCAGAAAACTTGATCTCGGGTTTTCATTGTTCACCCAAAACTTTTATTCTTTGAATTTTGATTAGATGCACTCAAAAACTTTTCTTTGAGTTTTGACTCTTGGGTTTTAATTGAACCCGAAAACTTTTATAACCTCACAGCCTTAGAAACAAGGGATGTTAATGACCAGAAATTTATACTTCTAGTTTTGATAAAGTCCAAAAATTTAATGCATCCGGTTAATTATGTGATTAGGAAATAAGGCATCCGACCTTTAGCCATTTAATTTGATAGCTTTATAAGAAAGGCCATTATGTTTACGGTGCTTATGAAGAGGACGTCTCATATTCATCCGGGGACAATTGTTCGAATTTGTAATCTCTTTTTTGCTTCTAAGTATAAGCAAATAATAAGAATGATTTTGTTCATTCAAACATATATGAGAATGTTCTTAGAAAGTGTAAGTTTTGCTTCATTCCATTCCTTGACCGTATACAAGTGTTTACAACTTTGTATATATGATATTTTATAGAAAAAGAACAAAAGTTCATTGCAAAAGAATTGCGACCAGACTAACATCTATTGGGTCTAGCCGATTTTTGATTTTGATTCCTACTCTTTCTTTTTCCCCGGGAAATATCTGGCAGACCTTAGTCCTTTAACTGGCATTGCCCAGTATTTTTTTTTTTTTCGGAGCCAGTTCGGGCTATCTCCGGTATCTTGTGTTGATTGTTCCGTACTCCGGAGCCATCTTCAGATGCTTTCAGTATTTATTGTTGTGATTCTTGTTGCTCTAATGCAATAATCCCTAACATTTGTAGGCATTATTGTCTTTCATCACAATTATTTTCTGGTGACTCGCTTCGGGTATGCTCCTGCCTCTTGTCAGTCCGTGATCCTGACGGGTATGGTTCAAACCGGTGTCTGGAGTGCCTCCGATCAAAGTTCAATTGACCTTGATTCCAGGCTGTAGAAGATGTCGATTTAATTATCTGATCATCTTCTACACGAATCTTTGACTCGTATATGTTATGAACATCTTTCCACATTATTGCTTGAAATTCCAACAAATTCTCCTTCGACTTCTTAGAGGCATCGGAGCTTGTGGGATTAAGACCCTTAGTAAATCACGAACTCTCGTAGCTCCGAGTTTCCTTGAGCGATTCTGAATATATCAGTTTTTCTAGCTTGCACTTTTCATGTTCCAGCGTGAGATTTGATGAAAGAATCTTCAAGCACTTCAAAAGAATCAATTGAGTGTTCAGGTAAAAGAGAATACCATGTTAAAGCCCCTTTTGTTAGAGTTTCGCCAAATTTCTTTAACAAGGCTAATTCGATCTCATGTTCCCTTCACAATTGTAGTATAAGTCGTAATGTGTTCCTGTGGATCCCATGTTCCATCATATTTTGGAATATCCAGTATCTTGAATCTCTTTGAGATCAACTCGGGAGACTCGCTAGGTTTGAATGGCAACTGAAAATACTTTTTCGAGTCCAAACCCTTTAGGACCAGAGGTGCTCCCGGGATCTGATATATCCGAGCATGAAATTCTTAGCATTCTGATTCATTCGAGAATTCATTTCTCTCATACATCTCATGATTTCGGCTTTGAAAGAATCGTTTGCATTGTTTTCATTTCCAGATTTGCGACCTGCACCGCATGCTTGATTGTTGTTTGTTCTAAACTCCCCCGATATCGATGTTACCGGTTCTGAGTGCCATTTGATTTATAGGTATGCCAAGAGGGACTCGAACTCCACTGTTTGAATTATTTGAAGCCCCCGATATTATTTGTTGAAGCTCATTCATTATTCGGTCCTGTCTTGAGATATGGTCCATAATTTCGCGTTGTTGTGCTCTCAACACTTTCATTGTAACAGCCATTGGCGCACCATCCATATCATCCGGAGTAGGACTACTCTCATATCGAATTTTTCTTTCTACCCGATTAGGAGCTGGCTCATTCTCATCGAGATGAATTTCACTGGTTGAACCATCGTGTTGATTTTCATCATGGAGATTGTCCACGGGCTCGTCGTTGTAGTTTGTTCCAGCATTGAACGAATTATTGATATCATTGTATGGCATAATTGTAGTATGCTTAAAAAAGAAAAACCTTTAAAGCACATTAGTATAAGATGAATAGATTAAAATAATACCACAATTGTCTATGTCTCACAGTGGGTGCCAAACTGTTTAACGAAAAAACAATACAGTTGAATTTTTAACGTGGTTTATAGACACGTGAATTAAATTGATTAGATAAAGTTAGATAACAAAGTGCAAACAGAGTAAATAAAGGTAATTGAAGAAGAAACAAGCCTGGGCTTTAGAATGATCCCGCCGGGATAATTGAAAAACCTCGAACACTCTTTTATAAAGCTTAAGAGAATGAGAGAAAGAATATTAGTCTTCTGCTATTAGTATTTCTTGATCTCTTACGATAGAATGAAAGGCTCTATTTATACTAGAGCTATGGGTGTATGGTCTACGAATCATGCCCCATTAATTACCAATATTAATGCTACAATAAAGAATAATAAAAGGTAATAAAGCCTAATAAAGACTAATAAAAAGTGGAGGAATCTTGGGGTATTCTGTAAAGTTTCTGTAACAGTCATATCTTGAATTGCTTCTATCCAATCACATAATTTTATCCGATGTCAACAACTTGTCTCACTACAGATTTGTATCCGATGTGAACATGATTGAATCTCTACCGACCAGTCATCTTTGACACGTGTCGCTTCCTAATTCATCCAACTTTTGAGACTGACTTTTACCGTATACACGCATTTCCTTTATGATAGGTAAAATTAAAACTTCACCAAGTTCACAGTTTCTGGTGATAGTAAAGTAGCGTATACGTGCGAGATCCCTCAATGCACACTCTCCAGTCTCCACTGTATAATAACATAGAAATAAACACATGTATGTACTCTTGAACTTCTTTTCTTATGTGGTTCATAATATTTTACTTCTTTGCTAAATGTAGGTCTTTTATACACTAAACAAACAAACAACATAACGAATGTACCCATGAACTTCTTTTCTTATGTGGTTCACAATATTCTACTTCTTTGCTAAATGTAGGTCTTTTATACCACTAGTTCGTATTAACTCCACGTGTAATGTTCATGGATTACACTAAAAGACAAAAGGGTCGTTTGGTACGAACACAAGCAATGCAGGGATTAGTAATGCAGGGATTAGTAATGCAGGGATTGTAGTACTGGGATTATTTTTTATCAAGTGTTTGGTTCATTGTATTAAAAATTAATTATGCAATGTATAAGTCTGGATTTAGTAATTTTAAGTCTTATCCATGTATAGCTAATCCAGGGATTAGTAATCCCTTCCTTTCCTTGGTATTAGTTAATCCCTCATATGAGGTATAACTAATCCATGTATTAGGTAGGAGTAAATTGAATTGACCAACCAAACATGGTATTGGACGGATTAAATTTTTATACGGGGATTATTTTGCTTAATACGGCCTACCAAACGACCCCTAACTGGACAAGCATAAGTCCTTCGAACAATATAGAGAAACACCACAAACTAAACAAGCATAAGATCTCAGCACATTTCTCAGGACAACCTAGAGAAACCTCTATCTCTGTACCTAAATGAGAAGAATTTTAAGATTTTCTTCAAGAAATTTCATTTGAGTGTCCTCCAATCCAGTTTCTCAGTAACAAAAATGGCATAAAGTTTCAAGCTTTACAAGAATTTAGGCAAGAGGAAACAGGGAATAGAAGTATTCATAGGAAATTCAAGAATATGGAGAACTTGAGCTTCAGTAAACTTACATTGAGCTCGACTTCGATAGCACTTTGCTTCTTAAAGCTCAAACTCCTACAATGAATGAAGTCACCGCACTGTAGAACTGCAAGCACAGATGGGGTGACTCAGCTGTGTGCATTGTGTATAGACTGCAGTGGAGCACCTTACAAATACCTTCTTGCAGGAAAATGCAATTTGATAAAAGTTGAGGGGAAAATATGGTAATATTTCAAAACTCTGCCAGTAATTTGAAATTTTGGGTTGAAAATTTCAGTAGTCGCAACCAGTGTTTTAAAAGGCTTTTTTAAGACTCCGGGCCGGCACACTATCAAAATGCCTTGAAGCTTAGGTGTGTGCTTAGTTCTGTGAGGCTTACGCCCTGAAGCGCTCGACTATGCACTCTAAACATGCCTAACACTTAACATCTGGGGCTCGCCTAACAGTTCCTGTGCAAATCATGTGTTAAATTCACTAATTAGAACTTTTACTCGCAAAATTCTTTAACAACTGAATAATTAAAGTTCTCTCATCTATATGAATATGAAAATTTTGAATAATTCAAATAATGAATCATAATATTGCATATTTACTAATTAAGAATATTGTGAGGTGTATATCATTTGAATATTTTTTCTGAAAATAGATAGCCAAAATTTATATCTTTACTTGCTAGATCTTCATGTCTTAGTTTAATGTCTCTCAAAAAAATTATATACATCTATTATTTTTCTATTTAAAAATAAGTTGTATTTACTCATGAAGGAGTAATAATTTTAAATTATATTATTGATAAAATTTATAGTATATTTATTATTAGGGAGGTAAAATATGCAATTTGATAATATTTTTTTTAAAATTATAATTTGTAATTGTTTGAAATTTAAAACGTTATAGTGGATTTATTAGTAACTTTAACATTATTGCATTATTTATATTTGTAAAACCTGCTAGATATTTTATTTTCTTTGAGTTTCTTTAATTTTTTTGTGCAGTTTTCTTGAACTTTGATTGTACTTTTATATTTTTTATGTCATAATGCTATATTATTAATATATAGATTAAAAAATTTAAAGATCCGTAGGCTTATGCCTCATGTCTCGAGGCGTACGTCTTGTCCTGTGTCAAGTAAAACGCCCCGCCTCCTAATTGCAACATCAGTGAAATTGAATGTTTATGAGACGGTCACTTTGAGAAATGCACTTTATATGCAACATGAGATTATCTGGAACAGCGTGAAAATGTAATGGTTCAAACCTGTAAAGAGGAGAAAGAAAAATAAACACGTGGATTATAATATCTTGTGCTAAGAAATACTACTTCAATTAGGGGGTGCACAAGTATTTCGCCAGAAAATTAACGAAAATATGCAAATATAGAGGCTTGAACTGAGTATAAGTAAGTTGAATTGACAGAAGGCCAATGGCATACCTGAGCAATCTAAACCTGCCGTTGCCGGTAATGGCGAACTCCGTTGGAGGAGAGAGGAACTGGTAACCAAAAAGATTGGGGAAATCCTAAAGTGCATTAGCACCTATTATTCTGTGTTATGTCTAAAATGCCACTTTCTCTCTTAGAAAAATATGCTTGCACATTTCTAAGTGGTACTTATTGTTAAAGTGGAAAAGCTTCGTAAAAATGTGTGGAAATTAATTTATGAATATATAGATAGTATTGAAATATATACTGTTTCAAAAGTATTACTTGTAGTCTTGTAGTACGATTTACCGTTTGTTTAATTTCCAGTTTTTCTAAGGAAAACCAAATCAATTACTTTTAATTATCATATGCTAATGTATTCTTCTAATCATTAAAGCATAAAAAAATAGGCTTTGAGTTCTCGTGAAATTTGGAGAAAGTAAATTGATTGTTCCAAGTATGATTGTTGCAAAAATTTCCAATAAATCTTGGTCAAATATGAAATTAAGGAAGATGTGAATAATTTTCCGTCCTCAACATTAATTAGTCCCTTTTTCACAAGTATTTCAACTTCTTCTTTTTTGTGAACTAAATAATCATATAATATAGCAAAAAATAGTTACATTATTGTTTGAGAGGTACTGCTCCCGATTGTTGCGATAATATTATCTTGCATTACAAGGGGGTTCCCCTGGTTTTACGTACAAAAATAGTCCCTAAGATGTCTGCCCAGAGGGCCTTGCTTACAAATACCGGAGGAACTGTCAAAATCTGTGTTCTATAAAAAACTTTTTTTTCTACTCCTTCCTTTGCAAGGAGGTCCGCCACCTGATTCAGTTCTAAAATTATGTCCTAGTGTTGGATTCCCCAACTGCTCCATCAATGACCTGCATTTAAAGATAATAGAGTTATAATGCAGGTTTCCGTCATTTAGCATTCATACAACCCGTTCAGAATCGGTGCATATTTGTAGAGGTGTGAGTTTGTGTTCGAGGGCTATTGTGAGACCCTGCCATAGAGCTTGGAGTTCAGCCTCTAAGTTGGTGGTATGTGGTAAGCCTCTTATATAACCTAGTACCTAGTCACCCTTACTATTCCTAGTGACACCTCCAGTTCCTCCTACTCTTTATTTTAGGCAAGCAGCCCCATTAGTGTTAAGCTTGTAGGAGCCAGAAGGAGGTGGCTCCCAATTGATGTGGATTACAGTTGTTTCACCTTTATCCCTGTGTTGGACAACCACATTGTAGTATTCAGTAGCTCTGGCAATGGTTTGTTTAACAGGGGCAAGGTTCTTTTCTTTTCAAAAGATTATTATTTCTTGTTTCTTGTGAGCCATAGCATTCTCCCAGATTGTTAAGAACGAGGGTCCCAAATCCCTGTTCAAGGGTGCTGGTGCAAACATCCTTCGTGTTGTTGCTGGTGCTGGTGTGTTGGCCTGATACGACAAGCTTCAGGTCATTGTTTTTGGAAAGAAATACGGATCCGGTGGTGCCTAAGTCAGCCTCTAAACATCCTTTTAGAATTAGATGGTGATGAAAATCTTTTTGGAGTTACGTTTGAGGATTCATTTGGGGAGACAAATACTGTTTTTCCTTTGCCTTCTGTAATAATTTAAATTTTAGAGCGGGTTAAATCTTTGAAACCCCACACCCTTTTCCCTTGTTGAAGGGGTTTTACTGTTTTGTTTTCGCGGATTTTAATTCACTGCAGAGGTTACAGGTTCTCAATGGGATCTTTGATAAAATACAAATGTGGATCAATTTGAGACTAAAGTAGAGTCTGGATACCACATTTTTTCTTTCAAAAATTCCCATCTTGTTTCTATTCAAAAAAAAAAAGAAAAGAGAAAGGTAGAAGGGATCTCCAGTTGATAGCGTTGTTAAACTGCATGTTCATGTATCCTCCCAGTGGATCATTGAGCACATAAAGTATGGATTGGAGGTCTTGTTAGTACACTCCAGAGTTATGGACTACCAGAATGCTCTGACATTTGAATATTCAAAGAAGATATCATTGATGTCTTCCACTCCAAAGGAGCAGAAAGGACTTATTGTGCTTACATTTAAGCCTATGTTGCTTAAGTGCTTTGCAGTGTGAAGTCTGTTATGTTGCATCATCCAAGTGAAGAATTTTATCTTATTAGTAACATTTATCTTCCAAATCCAGCCGAAGGTATTATCATAGTTGGAGCTGGAGTTTAGCTCAAAGCCAGATTTAGAGCTGAACAACCCATTACCATTGAGGTTCCAGATGAGCTTATCCTCAGAGTTAGTAAATATAGGAATGAAGGTGGATTGAATAACACACTTAATGTCTCTGGGAATGGGGTAGTGGATAGCATCAAAGTTCAATTCCCTATTGTTGAGGATTGAGCTGATCTTAATGGTCAAGTCAGAGTGTTGCCAAGGCCCCTGGAGGATTGTGTTGAGGGGCTGCATATTGGGGATCAAGTTGTCAGTAAGAAAGTTGACTCTACTCCCTTTATGGACAATCCATCTAGAGTCCTTAAGATAGACCTTCCATCCTTCCTGAATACACTGCCAAGTCCTAGTTTTAGGTTTAGCTCTGATGGTTACCACTACAGTGCTTCCCAATCAGTACCCTAGCCCACATGGTGTCAGTGTTCTTGTAGAGTCTCCAAACTAGACAGGTTAGGCTAGCTTTGTTTTTCATGTGTGCTTGTTGAAGGCCCAGACCCCCATGTTCTTACGCTTAGTAAAAGTATCCCATTTAATCATGTGCAGCTTTTTTTTTCAGCAGTTGTTCCCTATATAAAGTTCCTTTGGATTTTATCTATCTTGTTGGTGATGTGTGAAGGTAACTTTATATAGCTCATCACATGGCTGGGAATGCTCCCCAGGCTAGATTTTGCCAAAGTTGTACGGCTAGCCATGTTTAATATTTTAGTTTTCCAAGCCAGCCTAGTATTTATATTGTCTATGATAAATTGGAAATCTCTGTAGGTAGGCATTTATGAAAGATGGAGAAACCTAGGTATTTACCATAATCTCTGCTTTTCCTAATTCCTAGCAATAAGCTGCAGCTATTGGCCTAATCCTCATGACAGTTGGTTGAAAAGATAACCTTAGATTTTTTAAAGTTGACCTTTTGGCCTGATGTACTATTAAACTCCTCTAAGGTAGCCAGGATGGCTTCACAGCTCTTTTTATTGGCTCTACCAAATAGTGTGAGATTATCAGCAAAGCATAGGTGAGAGATTTTTGGGTCATTCCTACTGATGGTAATTGGAAGCCAGTCCTTTGTCAAGACTGCCTGGTCAATATTCCTTAAGAGCCTCTCCATGCAAATAATGAATAGGTACAGGGAGAATGGGGTCTCCCTGCCTGGTACCTCTAGTAGGATTGAAAGGCTCAGTTTGGCTCCCATTGACCAGGATGGATATGGAGCTTGTGGAGATACATGAGAGGATCAGATTGATCAATTTAGGTGGGAACTTGAAGAACATAAGGGAGTCCTTGATGAAAGATCATTTAAGTCTGTCAAAGCCTTTCTCTAAGTCTATCTCGAGAATCATGTTGGCATTTTTTCCTTTCATCTATTGGAAATGAGTGACGTATTCCTGAACAATTATGGCATCAGCAGCCCTTCTGTTAGAGAGGAGACTGACCTGTGATGGCCCAATAATGGTTTGAAGGAAGGGCTTAATCCTATTCACTATAATTTTAGTGACAAGCTTGTATATAGTGTTGCATAGCCCAATAGGTCTAAAGCTCTTAAACATAATGGCATTCTGGAATTTAGGAATCAACCACATGAGGGTCCTATTAACTTCAGGGGCCATAGTTGAGGTGGTGAATACCTTTTGGAAAAAATGGTTGACATGGGTAGACAGGATGGTCCAGTATTTTTGGTAGAAGAAAGGGTGCAGCCCATCAGGCCCTGGTGTCTTAAAGGGCTTGAAGCAGTCCATGGCTTTCTTGATTTCAAAGTACCTAAGGGGTTGATCAAGGGAAACCTCATGCTATTAGTAAGGACTAGAGGGTTGCCCTCACTGTAGCATTTCTTGTAGGTGGATCAGGTATGGGATGTGGTAAAGAGATTCTCAAAGTAACCTCTAGTAGTCTCCTTGACGAGGTTAGGGTCTTTGATCTGATTACCTACCTCATCTGTTAAACTAAGAATCCTATTTCTCCTTCTTCTATTGAGGATGGTTGTGTGGAAGAACCTAGTGTTAGCACCTATTTCACATAACCAGCTGACTCTGGATTTCAGCTTCCAAAAATCCTCTTCATTCTTAAGGATAGGTGAGAACTCAGCTTAGAGATTTGATTCTAAGTTTTGAAGGTAGGTGCTAAAAAGGTAGGCATTAGAGTTTTGGATGCCATTCAGCCTAGCTAGAATGTGTTTCTTCTTATGGAAGATGTTGCCAAAGACTAGCTTATTCTAGGTGGTCACATTGGCCTTAAATATGTTACTGTCCCCCAACAGATCTTTTGTAGAGCTGAAGCTATTTTGAACAATGGAGGGGAAGTCAAGCTGACCACGCCATATAAACTCCAGCCTAAAGGGCCTACTATGATCACTGTATTGTTGACTAGTAATATTTAGGAGTAGAGGACAGTGGTCAGAGTGGGTCATAGGGAGGTGGGTAGCAGTGGATCCGGATATGACTCAATCCAGTTATTAGTGGCAAAGCACCTATCCAGCCTTTCTAAGATAAAGTCTTGCCTGTTAGTGTATCTTTTATTAGACCACGTGTACTTTGAGCCTGTGAAACCTAGGTCAACTAGTCTACATGGATTCAAACAACTCCAAAAATGATTGCTTTTATTATTGTTAATGTTGTTGCCCCTAAATTTGTCCCTGGCTTTTAGGACCTCATTGAAGTCACCTCCTACAAGTCAGCTATCTTTATAAACAAAGGCCATGGTTTCAAGGGACTGCCATAATCTAATTCTATCATTTAAGTAGCTACTAGCATAAATAACTGAGAAAAGCCATTTAGAGTCATCATGGGTTACCTTCATCATGACATGCACACCCTGGGGTGTGGTACAGACCTCTTCAAGCTTCACTAGGTCATCCTTCCACATGACAACTATTCCTCCAGATTGCCCAATGGCAGGGGATTGGAATTGAGTTGGGAATTAGAGCTCGAAAGTCAAGTGCATGTGGTCAGCCATTCTTGTCTCAAGGAGAACAAGAATAGCAGGGTTGTTCAGCTTGACCATGGAGGCACAGTGTCTGCGGAATTCAACACTGTTGGCTCATCTCGCATTCCATTTATGAAGTTCATCAGTAAAGGGTTTTGAGATGGGATTTTTCTCTTGAGGCCCTTCCCTTTTCCCACAGGTGTCACTTTCACTCTTCCCAACACAAGGCTTATTGCTAGTGCCGAGTTCCCTAAGCTTGGAGATGAGGGAACTTGGAGATTTAGTTTGCAACTTACTAGCTTTCTGGGGCAGAGTGCAATAAACATTTCTCCGAACGGCTCTTTGAACTCGATCACCTGGGCTTTTTGCATGAGGAGGACTGTTGTTTTTGAGACTCCTTGCTTTTCCAGGATGTTTTCTAGGTCTACATTGGACTCTTTAAGGTACACTAGGATCTGGTTCTTCTCCTTGATTAGCTGGTCCATGGCTGTGGACTGAGTCGAGTGGGCTGGTTCATGTGTGGCCACATGGTGAAGGTTGGTGATAGAAGAGGAATGTTCAGGTCCATTAGTTAAAAAAAAAAGGCATCGTTTAACAGAGTTGACCCATCAGAGTTTTAAGCTCCTCCATAGAACGGGGTTGCTGTGTGCCCATGTATTGGTCTTGGAGGAGAGTGGACAGTCATATTTAGTGATCGAAGTTGGACAAACCCTGGTGGAGGAGGTGGGTCTCCAGTCGTGCCAGGTAGTATGGGTCTTGGATGGTGTTGGAGATTGGGACTTGCCTAACCATCATTTGCAGGGTATGGTAGTGGCCCTGATTCTAACATCAAATTAGGAGGTAGTGGTAGGGTGGACATTATGACGGGTTTGTTTGGGTTCTCCATTGAGAGATGATTTTTGGGGGAAATCGCCGGCTGTGCTCGAAAACAGAGGCATCTTTTCAATTGCCTGAATATAATTTGTTTGGAGGCTGTTGGAATTCGTGTTGGGACGTTTGAGATCTTTGCTCAATCTTGAAGGATTGACACTCAGTGTTACTTCACGACTGAGATGGTGTGTTTGATTTTTTCTAGGAAATCGATTGCCTCTATTAAGAGAGACACAGTCGGAGAGGGTGTGGGCATTGTTAAAGTGTAGGTTTGGGATAAAGCTGGGTTGGATTGCTGGGTTAGAGGAGTGGCCCACTATAGCAAATTTATTTAGTTTTGTGTTTGTTAGTGTATAATTACCCAAATCTGGGGTATATCATACGCGGTGATATTACTTGATTTAGGGAGGGGGCATTTTCCTAAATTTGGGTGGGCTCCACCCTTTTCCCTTTTTCCTGACAGGTAGTCGTATTCCTAAATAAAGGATTTTTTGTCAATGGGTCGAAGGCATTTAATTATCTTTTTAACCCAGAGTATCTTTGGTTTGGGCTGGCGTGTACTTTGCCCATAGAGCTGATAGAATATGAGCCATAGTGGACCAGGCCCAATTCGTGGTCCTCCTTATTGCCACTTTTGGTTGGATTCGATGGCTGCCCATTGGGCCCCATGGCATCTTTAATCCCCTTTGGTTTTGGACTATCTTTGCTAGAATCCATGATCGATTTTGGGTTGAGGTCAAGAAACGTGCCTAAGGAGACATTGAACCTCTTTACCTAGGGTTAGCTTGAGTGGCTTTGTATGTATGGTGTCTGTATTTGAAAAAGAGAGCAGTGTGCCATTGAAAGGTTTGGTCCCTTGTGGCACCCTCGCTGTTGGTGTCGTCGATGGGTATTGCTTGACGGTTTTCTTGGGTGGGGATTGAAAGAACTCACAACTTTTCAGGGTGTGGCCAATTCTCCCACATCCCGAACAAAGTATCCCTTCCTTTTCGTAAACGAATGATTGATTGTGAGTACCAATAATGACGTTCGTTGTTACCGGAATATCTAAAGGAACCTGGACACATATTCTGGCGTACCTTCCTTGTAGGACAGAGGAGGTGTAAGTATCAATCTTCAGAAGATTACCCACTTTGTTGCCTACTTGTTCTAAAATTGCCTTGCCGTAGAATTCCGTTGGCAACTGTGGGAGTCTTATCCAATCCGCCGTTATGGCTAAGTTAGATTTTGCTAGAACAAAATTTGGTTCCCATCTACGGATTGATAGGAAGTGTCCAGCTACAAACCATGGCCCCTCACTTAGGACTTTGCTCATACTTCTCCTTGTTAAATTTGGAAATGAAAAAATCCCAACCTAGATCGTTTAGGGTGAGAGCTTCATTTGGTTTCCATAGATTGGAGAGTTTGGCCTTGAGTAAGTAGCGTGAGATTTTTTCCCCAAATAGTTTGATAATCAAGGAGTATTTCCAAGGTTTGTAGAGCCTGATTTTGTCCTCAATTGTCAATGGGATTGGTATGTTCTCCGGGTTTAATTCAAAGGTCTGTGTGTGCAAACCGTATTGGAGTGGATCATAGCTTGTGGAGGAGACCAGGTTTTGTTCAAGTAAGGCTTCCTTGAAGGAATTTTTATCCGTGTTGTCTTCATCCATAGTAGAGTTTGGATTTAAAGTTGGTATCTCAGAAGGTTCTGGTGGTTTTCCGATAGATGGGTCACTAATTGGGAGTGGGGATATGGTCATACCTGGGCGGTTGGCTGGTTAGTGTCTAGCTAGAGAGAGATGGGTCTTTTTCTCTCCTTGAAAAAGTTACTAAAATAAAGGTTAAGTATCTCAACTCTTACTACCTATGTCTTCTCTCCCCAAGTAACTATTATTGCTAGCCTTTAATAGACAATAATATTACTGACAAATTATCATGATATCTTATTCTATTCTATACCTTGTAAGATTACCATGTCACTAATTTTTATCCAACCAAACATTACAAATGGTCATTTTTATATCCAATATATATGATGGTGGAGAATAACAGATGCTCAAGTCTAGACTATTAACTACTCATGCAAGTTTTATCTTGTAGCGCCATTTTCATAGCATAGGGAATTAAGTTTATGTCTTCTTTCTCCCATATTACGCACCTACGCAGGTTTTGGCCAATTCCACATTTCCACTTCATACTGCGTAGTGTTACTATATTTTTTTCTAAATAATATCATTCAGAATCGTATCCTTATACAGCCATCCTGACCTGAGGAATAATGTTCCACATCCAGTAACTACGCAAGATATTATGCAACCAATAACAGTTTATTATCACAATTCGCCTAATAAATGAGTCTGGATGCGACTATGATTGTTGGTCTCAAATTGATTTTGAATTTTTATTATTCTCAAGCGCAACTGCATATTGCGTATATACATGTTTTTCATTTAATCTACATCCTAAGCTGCATTTTCAACTCAATTTGCCAACTCAGAGATCACTTAACAGGAGCATTCTGTTATTTCTGCAGTGAGCTGGTTTGATACCTTTTTTGTAATAAAATTTTGTTGGACACTACCTAAAGGAAGTTAGACAGTTAGAAAAGTTACGTTAGCATTGTGAACAGGCAACATGTATTCAGCTTGATGATTACATTATTTGTTTCTAAGTAACCTTTGAGCACTGATAAGCAATCAATACATTTTTATTCACTGAGCTGCATTGCTTTCTTCTCAAGCTTATTTATGCTTCTGAATTAGCTTCTTCTTCTTGTTACTTGCATGTAACATTTTTCTTTATCTTAAGTTTCCAATAGTTTTAAATGAGAGATTTCTTTCATTTAAAGTTATCTCAATTGATGTCTAAAATTCTTTTTATATTGCAGTTACAAGATGAATATCAACAGAAGTATAACTGATATCAAATTTTCTGAGGAACTGAAATTTGAAAACCTCATTTGTCACACCTCTTTTTTGGTACATTCCCCGGGAAGGAAATATATAAAAAGAGTTTTTTCCAATTAAAGTGACATTATTCGAAATGGGATTATTTATTTAATTTTAGAGTCGCCACTTGGAATATTTTAACTGGTGTTCCAAGTCACCGATTTATTTTATCCCAGATCGAGGAAGATTTCGACTTTCATTTTTTGAAGTCTGCGAACCAGAAATTCTAAGTAAGGAATTCTGTTAACCCGAGGGAAGGTGTTAGGCACCCTCGGATTCCGTGGTTCTAGCACGGTCGCTTAATTGTTATAATCGGCTTATTATCTGATTTAATACCTGTTATTAGCCTATGGTGCACTTTTACTTTATTTCGCTTTTCCACTTTTAAATTATTGGAGAATTGCGATGTTAATCAAAATATGTCACAAATTACGTCACATAAATGCACCCGTAATTTGTAATACTTTTTAATTAAACACCGGAATTTTGAATTTAGGTCACATAAATGCGCATCCGAATTTAGGAAATTAGCTTAATAGACTAACGCGCCTAAAGCAACTACGTATTTTTAATTTGTAGAGGGCCATGGAATTTGCTAAATGGCACGCCTCAGTTTTCTAAATGTTTAATTAATGAGGGCCATATGTTTTTATATTTATTTGGTATGGCACGCCCCAAATTAATTTTAATATATTTTTTATTATTCAACTTTGTTTAAATCGGGCCACCTAAAAGGCACCCCCGAAGGTTAGCATTGTCACTATGTCACGGAAACCGTACCCATAGCGACAACGTAATTAATCGTGTTTAAGTCCTAATTACTAAAGTTTAAAGGATCGAGACTTATTTACATTAATATTACATTTTTCATCAAGCAAGAGGGCCATGTATGATCGTTACTAGTTGTATGGCGCACCTCTGTTAATTTATGAGAATTTATAACGCTATGTATTGCTAAGAATTCTATAGCACTTCTAACAGCAATAAGTTTAACATCTTATGACACTGTTTTCGGACAACAAAGAATAGCAACCAATTTTTGACATCGAATTTTGCAAGGCAGCTATATTTTGAAACAGATTCTCAGTGATTCACATGCTACTGCCAATGACCTCACAGTCAACAATTTTTATGACTGAATGCATTCATGATTTACAACGCAGAAATCATAAATTGATTAGCTGCTGCGCTTACAAGTACGATCATTAACTCCCAATAGCGGCAATCTACATTAGTGACCTTTAACACACAAACCAAACTTATTGCGTCCTGACCATTATACTAAGAACATTGTTTTCACAAGCAACTTTATAGACGACAATTCCAGTTTTTGCCATACAACCATACTTCCGGTTTAGTGTTCTTGATGACAAAAAAAAAAATAACAGTAGCGATTTGCTGGGCAGCCTCTTTCCGACCTTATGAATCACATGAACTAATTGTGATTCATCTTACAAACTCAAATTAATGCACGTGATTAAATGTATTGAGTTCATGACATAGCCCTTTAAACACTTAAACAAAACGTAGTTCGAAAGGTCAACTCACAGAGACAATTGTAAACAGTAATCAGCGAAATATAAAGATACTCAAACATAGTGAGTTGAACACTAAGGCATTGGCATTTCGACTTCTTCGTCGTTACAAGTAAATGCATATGGGCTACTACATGCTAAATGATGGAATATATCAGCTTCTATTGACCACATAGATACCAACTTCCAGAAAAGGATTATGGATCTTTCACCAAAAATAAACATACTATGCTGTCGAGTTGCATGTTAAGAAACAAACGGCATTAATATTTACAGAGCAGCTTTGTAATCGAGTTTAGATCGAACTAAACACCAACAGGAAAGATTCATTAGCCTTAAACTAGCGATCTTGATAAGATCGAATCAAACATGTGCGCAAGGCAGTTCTGATTTTATGAATTTCAGAATACATATTAGCAGTAAGTCAGAGTGGATAGACAAACCTTAACGACAAACAATACATACAACAGTAAAACAACTAGAGGAAAACAATAAGATTCATACATGTTTTTTGCACGATTACAAACAAAATCGGAACATACCTATTTAAAACGAAATTTCTACTGTCCTTAACGAAGCAACGCAGCGAACTAGCAGTGGTTTCGACACGACACAGCTTCAGATGAATCCCAGAGCCTATGCCTTTCCTTCCTCTCTTCTTTCCTTTCACTCTTTTCTCTGTTTTTTCCTTTTTCAGTTTTTTTTTTCTTTTTTAATTTCCGACCTCAAACTCCCACTGTTTTTTTTTTTTAACCTTTCTTTCTTAAAAAAAAAAAAATTCAGACTCTTCTTCCTAAACGGATTTTCGACTTCTGAAAAATTTTGACTTCTCCCAGAAAATTTTAACTTAGAGCTCTCAAAAAAAACCTCCCTCCAAAAACGAAAAACTCGAGCTATATATAGGAAACCTCCCCCAAGAACCCTTTTTCCCCAAGAAACCCCGAAAAATAAACGAAAAACCAAAAGAAAATAACCCAAAACTGACCTTTTCCGAAAACTCCAAAAATCTTTTCAAAACCTAATCCGGGACAAATGGAAGGCGAGGATTGATTAATAATCAATCCACGGCCCCCATTCGTTCCGAGTGTGGTCCCAAATGATGCCAAAACCCTCGAGTGTACGAGTTTTCATCAGGGTTTGTTAGGGCTAGTACGTGAGGCAGAAGGGGGGGGACCACGGACGAGTTGGGGTTTCAACTCGTCCGAGTTTTGGACGGTTTCTGGTGGTGGTGAGTCGCGGCGGATGGGGCTGGGTTAGGGTAGCAGCGGCGGAAGGGTGAGGAAGGAGTTAGATTAGGGTTTAGTTTTAAGATATTTTATAAATAGGTGGGGGTGATTTTAGGCCGTTGATCTCATTGTGATCAACGGTCCAGATCGGGCAAGGGGTTTGGGTGTTGGGCTGACCGGCTGGGCTGGGGTATTTGGGCCAATTTTTTTTGAAATTTTGGCCCAGTTCGTTTTTAACTCTAATTAATCCCTCTCTTTAATTGTTAACTAATTTTCTAAAAAAATAAAAGTCCTAGTAATATAAAAAATAAAAATCCTAATTCATCAAAATGTGAAACTAAACTAAATTAACTTTTTATAAAATTTAACACGATGCACTATTTTATGATTTTCAATTTATTTCTTGAATTAATGACCTAATAATTAAATATGAGTAATTATAGATCCAATTAATTATTAAAATGGCTAATAATCAACTTGAACTATTTTATGTTTATTTTTAGGAGTATTTAGGGCGGGGCAAAAATCACGTGCTCACAGCTGCCCCTCTTTGCTCTAAGACACGAAGGGTTTTCGCGCAAAGATAAAATGAGCAATTCCCTATCCTAGACTCCATGGGAAGCATTTTTGAAAAGAGTCTGACCAAACCCTGCTTCAAGGGTTGCCTACATATCCTTGGCTATAAAGGAATCAGGTCAGTGTAGTTCTGGAAGTTTTTGGTAGCTGGGACTACCAGGAAGCTGTGATTGCGTTGCTGCCGCTGTGACCGTTTGTTGCGCTCCTTATTACAACAAGAATGAAATACAAAAAGCTAGACTAGCTATGCCTATCAGCTATGATTTACAAGATTCCTATCTATGAAGCTCTGGAAACTTGATCTTGAGTCTTAGCTGGTTTTTGAAGCAGACTCCGATCTGAATCTTGATGCTCATCAACTGTAGGTGTTAGTTCTTTCTTCAATTTCTGAGTCAAGGCGAGACATGCGAGGCTTGTGACTTCCGTCAAGTTTTTAATGCGTCGCGTCCTTGTTCGCTGCAGCATTTGAATGCCTTCCGTTTCTTTCTTTAAATGGAGAATCATTCTCTGAACCATCTTCGCTCCGTGCCTTGGGGAGAACCCTGTTCAGACACCAAATCAAACAAACAAAATTATCCTGCCCCAGTTTCCATTGGGACATCTTTGAGAGTTATTTGCACCTGAAGATATAACAAGTAAAAGAAGGGTTGCCAGGTTATGCTGGAAACTGAACGAGTTATACTAAAGAAAACAAAGTTCTCGGGTTATGCCGAGGGTATTATCGACCTATTCTACTGGGAAAAGAAAAAGAATTCCTAGGTTATGCCAGGAAAAAATAAAAGATCCTTGGGTTATGCCAGGGAGTCCACGGGTTATGCCGGGGAGAAAAGAAAATAAAGATCTTTGGGTTATGCCAAAGAGATCCACGGGTTATGCCGGGGACAAAGAAAAACAAAAGATCTTTGGGTTATGCCAAAGAGGTCCACGGGTTATGCCGGGGATGAAAGAAAATAAAGATCTTTGGGTTATGCCAAAGAGGTCCACGGGTTATGCCGGGGACAAAGAAAAACAAAAGTCTTTGGGTTATGCCAAATAGATCCGCGGGTTATGCCGGGGATGAGGGTTGAAACCTTTGGGTTATTCCAAAGGGATCCACGGGTTATGCCGGGATGAAGGAAAAGACCTTTGGGTTATGCCAAAGGGATTCACAGGTTAGGCCAGGGATCCACGGGTTATGCCGGGTAATCCACGGACTATGCTGGGGATAAAGGAAAGATAAAAGGTCCCTAGGTTATGCCAGGGAATCCACGGGTTATGCCGGGGATAAAGGAAAGATAAAAGGTCCCTAGGTTATGCCAGGGAAATCCACGGGTTATGCCGGGGATAAAGGAAAGATAAAAGGTCCCTAGGTTATGCCAGGGAAATCCACGGGTTATACCGAGGATGAAAGAAAATAAAGATCTTTGGGTTATGCCAAAGAGGTCCACGGGTTATGCCGGGGACAAAGAAAAACAAAAGTCTTTGGGTTATGCCAAAGAGATCCACGGGTTATGCCGGGGATGAAGGAAAAGACCTTCGGGTTATGCCAAAGGAATCCACAGGTTATGCCGGGGATCCACGGGTTATGCCGGGGAATCCACGGATTATGCCGGGGATAAAAGAAAAATAAAAGTCTTTAGGTTATGCCAAAGAGATCCAAAATAATGCAGAAAAGAGTTTGGAGAGGACTTCCCTATGATTGTTGCTGCCAAGCTGTTTTTTAGCCTTTGTGCAGTTTCCGTCTGGTTACACCTGCTTCTGGCGAGGTTGCTTTGAATTGCATCAATATCCTGTTTTCAAACAAAGAACATTTATTAGTTTGAAAAGGTGATTGGTTTTGTGGCCTTGGTGGTTCTGATAGCTTGATCCCGGCCCAACTTTCGGTGAGAACCTCCGCTTCTTGCCTGATTTTTCTGAAAGTCTATTCCTTTCTTGAAACAAAAAGACTCAATTTGCAAAATTTGTTGTGGCCGCTTGCCCGTATGAGACTTTGTATTTTCACTTTTCTTGCTTT
>MCJB01052313.1:0-31040 GCA_002018475.1 Nicotiana obtusifolia | reverse complement strand
ATTTTCATGGACAAATCCTTAAAGGAGGAGCTTGTGTCATCTAAAACATACTTGGGGCCATAGAACTCGGATTGAAGCGAATCTTGAAGCAATTTTTGGAGGGTTTCCAAGAGAAACATTGGAGTAAGTGTTCCTAACTCGATTTTGAAGGAATTACCTAAGATTATAGTTGTTTTTAGCATTTTTACTGGTATTTTGAGTTGGGAAAATGGTGGAAACCCTAAAGCTTAGATTAGAGGGTTGAAGGTCGATCCGGTGTCAGAATTCGACAAATTTTATATGGTTGAACTCGTGAGAAGATAAGGAACCCATTGGGGTGAAAAGTACTGAATTTTGAGACGTGGGCCCGGGGCCCGGGTTTTGCTAATTTCGGGATTTCCTAGTAATTTTGATTATTTTCGCTTGGGCTTTGTCGCCATAGCATAATGTGACATAATTATTCTGAATTTGACTAGATTCGACGCACGTGGAGGCCAATTCAAAGTGCAAGGGCGTCGCGGGCTAAGGATTTAGCCGGTTTGAGGTGAGTAATGTTTGTAAATGATGTCCTGAGGGTTCGAAACCCCGGATTAGCACATCGTAGTGCTATGTTATGTCATTTACTGCTGGGAATTGTGACTTGGTCCCTCCCGAATGATGATTTTACTACGTAATTGATTGAAACTCATTGTTTTCATCATATTTGGGCATCTCGCCGATTATGTGAACCTTTCAGGGGTATTTGTCATTGTTTATTACATCATATTTGGGCATCTCGCCGGTTATGTGAACCCTTCAGGGTTATTATTTGGCATCTCGCCGGTTAAATGAAACCCTCATGAATTTGTAATAGTTATTTTGTTATTAGGATTTCATTAGTGGCTCATGACTTTGTGACACCCCGATCTGAGGGCTGTAGTCGGGATGGTCTACTATATTTTCTCGCAAATTACTGTTACTTAATCGTACTTATATTATTTTGTATGGTTAACTGTATAAATGAGGTTTGGTTTAAATTGGCTGGCCTTGTCTTCATGAGAGGCGCCATCACGATCGGGTTGGGATTTTGGGTCGTGACAGGTGGCTAACCAGAAAAGTACAAGACTCAGTTACGACAAAGGAAATACGGAGACTGGTATTAAATATTCAGAATTTTACATTTACAATAGAAGTGATTAAAACTAACAAGAATGTTATTGCAGATTACATATCAAGACAAAAGTACTCAGACAGATAATCTACCAGAAAATGGAGACCTATATACAATTCTTTCCAAGTTGTCTATACAAATAGATGGCATGGGAAAGAGGTTACAAAATCTAGAGGAAGCTAGTAGTCAGCAGCATGACTATAAACATGCGGAACTACACAAAACAACTAGCAGTCAGCAGCATGACTCAAAATATGCGGATCTAGAAGGAGACGATGGGAAACTCCTAAAAACCCATAACAGTGTTTGTATTGAGGAACTACAGCAAGCAGCAGCACATCTACACCAAAATTACCTGCAAAACCAAAAAATAAAAACCTTAACAAACTATTTGAAAAGCCATATACTACAGTACCGAAAAACCCAGTTACCATACAACCTCAAACCACTACTTATTCCGAAAGCCTAAACCAAACCAAGAAAACCTATAATCATATATCCCGTACCTATATAGATAACATGCATAAACTACAAACATTTCTTAACCTAAACCCGAGATTCAAAAATACTACTAACCCAGAAAGAGATTATATTACAGCACACCTACAAAGACATAATAAACTTATTTGCTCTACCAGGAACCAATCCAAACCTAGTAAATACCTGCTACAACTATGGATTACTAAGTACAGTATATACTTCGACAGGAGAAGAGATAGCTACCATTACAGAACTATATAAAGCATTTACTACATATAAGAGAATTACCAAAGGAACACTTTTCTACATAAAATTCTATACTGCACCAGCGGAAATACTATACGATGAAATAAAACCTATTATACAAGTTGTAAAGATTGGACTTACTAGAGAAATGATCATACCGGAACAGATAGACATACAGCCTGAGATACCTAAAGCAGAGATTCCTGAATTCTTTGCGAACAAAAGACTTATCGGACTAGCTACAATACTCAGCGAGTTCAAATACATATACAAATGAATTACCTATGTGGACATATTATTCAAGGGAACAAACTATGATCTATTCACATTCAAGAGAAATCAGAAGATAGGATATGGAAGACATAAGACAATGGGTTATCAGTCTATTACAACCAGAACAAATACCCATTACGAGAGCTATTAAGAAAATTTATTTCAGAGGACTTATTATTGAGATAGTGCAAAATCATAGGACCTAAATACTCCGATCACATATGCTCAAAATGCAATGGAGAAGATAATGTCATTCCAGAATTCAACATGGAGTGATTTCTTGGAAGACTCTACAACTACCACAATTAATGGATGAAGAAAAGAAAGCAAAGAAAAAATACTACACCTAACAAATAATGAGGAGAAGACAAAAGAAGAAAAAGAAGATATCAGGAAAGAAGAAAGAAGAAGGAAAAAAGACTGCAAAGAAAAGTAATAAATGAAAGTTGAAAAGAAGAGAAGAAAGGACACTGCAAAGAAAGAAAAAAGAAGAAAAAGACAAAGGAAGAAGAGGAAGATTGACAAAGAAGAGACGTAAAGAAAAAAGAGACAGGAAGGAAAATGACATAAAGAAGACAGCTATGTAATAATTTCATTTATAAGTCTCCTAAATATTACATTACACATTCATAGTTTAGAAGTAGAAACATGTGATACAAATACAACATTGTAGTTTGACTTTCCCAACTCCAATATTCAACCCACACAATGTCTACGGAGTCTCTAAAAGATACAAAAGAATGTTAAGATAGTGCCAGCAACAAGGCCTTGGCTTTACCTCAAAACGTAATACACGAGGAACAAAGGTTAGACAACCCCAAAACGAAGTGGGGCTCACCAAGTCAGCTGAGAAGAGGGTGTACTGCTAACACTAATCAATGTCGCCGGCTGCGGAACCACCTTAATCTATTAAAGATGCAATGCCCCTGGTAAAAGAGACGTTAGTAAATATAGAATAGTACTAGTATGTAAGACTAAACACCATCTCAATAGAATGAGTAACAATACAAGGAGAAAAAATCATAGGAAAATGGAAGCCTCAAACAATACCAAAGCATTAAGTTAGGAGCAAGATAAGTTTTCAAGTAAATTTCAATATTTTAGGTTGGCAGATCTTTAGTACCGATATACTAGCTTGAGTCTAGTACATAGTCTGATCACAGCCCGCTCGGCTAGGCCGAATCACCCAGAGACATCCAACCACAATCACAATCAAATCACCACCATGTGCGCGGCATGGCGTCTGATCTTGGCCCGATCAACTAGGTCGTCTCACCACAATGCCGTGTGGATTGACATATCCCTCCGCTAGCAATCATCTAATCCCAATTAAGGAAAAATATGCCAACACATCAATCTCATCCCATATAAGGGCAATATCCTCAACAGATCAGTACGGGAATTTACCTCTCATTCACTCCTACACTGGCACGTGTAGTTTCGGGGTTAAGTTATTTTAACATACCCTTACTCTGTGACTAACGATACGCCCAAAATGTTAATTATATAGACAGAACTTTCAGCTCATTTCATAATCTTTCACATGTCTTTTTCATTTCATTAGGAGTTGTGGCCGCAAATGTAATATCATTATTGGCACGTCGGCTATCTTTCATATTTCATACTCATCCTTTCACTTTCAAGTATTATCATGGATTATCAACAACAAGGCATTTCTAATCAAGACTTTAGGTAGACAGTTGAGCAATTACGAGTCTTAAGCATATTGAGTTTTCTCACTCAATTTTGCATCTTAACTTTCATTAGAAACACGACTCAAAGCCATAACATTTTAATACTCATATCATACTTGAAAACATTCTTGAAGGATAACATAATGTGATAGCATTCGGAACATGTTTTAAATAGATAACTTTCGACACAAAGCTTATTCGGAATAGTCAAATTTATAAAGAGTAACTCGGAACACGAGAAATAAGAACTTGGCCCATCATACTTAAAACGTACGAGAACATTGTGGTATTCAATTTTAAGAGAGAAGTTTAGCCAACACACCTTGCTTCAGCTTTCCTTAAATTACTACACTGTTATGGAAATCCTAGCAACTTCTATCTATTTAGAGACATAACAAAATGGAACCATAATTAAGAAGATATTCGGCAGTTCAGCTCATTTAAGCATCTTGTCAAACACTAGGTGTGCATTATGATTTCAAGGCTCATCTATGGTGGATTCGTTCATCCCACAACCCAATTTTTACCCATTTGAGCGCAACAGCCTTCCCACAAACCTTGTTAATACATGCATGCATAAATAACACTCTCATACCCAAGAATCACACACCTCATTGTCCATCTTCTACCCCAATCTCTAAATTGAAGACTAGGGTATGGAACCTTACCTCTTTAAAAGACAACTAGCAAGTTTTCCTTGTTTTTCTTCAAGACTTGGGCAAGGATTTGATGTTTGGAGATGTTGGGTGCCGCTCATTCTTTCTCTAGCTTCCTTCCCTTATCTCTACACTAGATTTTACTTTCTAAATGAGCCCCAATGGATTTTAATCAAAATGGGGCCGGGTTATAATATTTTAAAATGGACCCTCTGAGCTTAAATCTGCGGTCGCAGAGTGCACCCTAGATCAAGTCTGCGGCTCGCAAAATGGACGCAAAAACGATCCCAAAAATTAGGCTGGCTTGGTCAATTCTGCCGCCAGGCCTACGGCCCACATACCAGTTATGCGGCCACCAAATGGACCACAGAATCACCCAATGAAATTCTTCGTGCTAACTCTGCGACGAAAATGCGGCCCACGAAATGTCCTTCAAAATTTGGCTCCAGTTCTGTCGCACTCTGCGCCCGATCTGCGATCCATGAAGAGGTTTTTTGGTTGCATAGTGGACCGCAAAAATGCCTTGTTCTGCAAAAATTTTCCTTCAACTCCCAACGCGTTGTACAACTCAAAAAGTCCGTACCACGGCGAGCAAGCTCGCTGCAAAGAGCTTCTACAATCCCCAAACACATTAGCCTACTTCGGCACCATGAAACCCCAAGTTCTAGTACAATTTTAACTGGGGCCTTGCACCTTTTGACAGTGGGAATGGTCCCGTGAAATCTATGCCCCACAAATAAAACATCTCCACCTCTAGGATATTATTCAAAGCCATCTCGCTCCTTCTCATGATTGATCCTGTTCTCTGGCTCTGGTCACACTTCTTAACAAATTTATGGGCATCCTTGAATAATGTTGGCCAATAGACCCCCAACTGCAACACCTTTGCAGCGGTCCTATCGCCTCTATGATGACCCCATAAGGCGAGGCATGGAAATCATATGTCATGACCTGGAATCCCAACCTCGGGGTCGTGATAGAGCCTAACGTCCACTTTCTAGGCAAGCCAATATTATTTTACCAGTTTAATAATTTAACAGTTCAAAACGTAATATTAATAATTATTAACGATGATTAAAGCTTAGATACACGAAATAAACCCATAACATAACACGGTCTGACTGAATCCTAGAAATCTGGTGTCACTAGTACATGAGCAACTAGAATTTACAAGTATAATTTGAAATAAATACATATGTTTGAATGAGTAACAATAGAGATAGGAAATGGAAGCGGACTTTAGGGTTGAGGACACTGTGTAGCTACACGTCAAGTCTCTGAATGTCATTAGATCCTAGCACAACAATACTAGACTGTGAGAAACCTGGAGAGCTGACTGAAAGGGCCTAGGAGGAAGGCCTCTACCATATGAATCTCTGCTTGCAGACGAAGTACCAATGAATCTGCCTGAATGACGGGGCCTCTTATCCGACCCATGACCACCTCCATGCGACAGAACCATCTCGACTCTGCGGGCCACATTGACCGCCTCCTGGAAGGTAATCTCACTACCCGTCTCCCTAGCCATCTGAAGGCAAATCGGCTGGATGAGACCATAAATAAATCTCCTCACCCTCTCCCTCTCTGTAGGAAGTATGATGAGAGCATGCCGAGCCAAATCGATGAACCTGGACTTATACTGGGTAACTATCATGGACCCCTGTTGAAGGCGCTCAAACTGCCTCCGATAAGCCTCTCTCTGAGTGACGGAGAAACTTCTCCAGAAACAACTCTGTAAACTGCTCCCAAGTCAAAGATGGCAAACCGGCTGGCCTAGTCAAGCAATAATCCTTCGACCAAGTCTTGGCGGATCCAGACAGGCGAAATTCCGCAATGTCTACTCCGTTGGTCTCAACAATACCCATATTCCTGAGGACCTCGTGGCAGCTGTATAGAAAGTCCTGGAGATCCTCCGAAGAAGCACCACTGAAGGTAGTAGTGAAGATCTTGGTGAATCTATCCAGTCTCCACAAAGCATTGGCGGACATGGACGCCCCATTGCCAGCCTGAGCTACTGCTCCCGGCTGGACTGTCACAGCTGCCTGAACCGCTGGAACCTGAGCCTGTGAAACTACTTGCTCCGGAGTACGAGTAGCAGTAGTCTGAGCCCCCTCTCCAGCCTGAGGAGTGGCTGGTCCTGTAGGAAGTAAGCCCGCTTGGGTGACATTCTCCATGAGACCCACCAACCGGACCAAAGCGTCTTGAAGAATTGGGGTGGCAATAAATCCCTCGGAGACCTGAGCTGGGCCCACCGGAGCTGCTGGGGTCGGAACCTCCTCGTCAAGATCAATCTGAGGTTCCGCCACTGGTGCTGCTGTAGGAGGCTGAGTCCTGCCCCTGTCTCGACCCTTAGCACGACCTCGGCCTGGCCCTCTGCCCCGCATGGGAGCTGTTGTTGGGGGCTCGGGCTGCGAAATGGTAGATGAGGAACCGCGTGTTCTCGCCATCTGCGAAGGAACAGAGTAGGAATCCAATTACCATTTGAGAAGAAAACCGCACGACAAGAATGAACAAATGTGAAATTTTTCCTAACTCTGTAGCCTCTGGGGATAAATGCACACGTCTCCGTACCGATCCCTCAAACTCTATCGAGTTTGTCTATGAACTGTGAGGCCTTTGTAAACCTGGCTCTGATACCAACTTGTCACGACCCTGGTTTTCCCAACCTTGGGAGTTCGTGATGGCGCCTACTAGTGAAAGCTAGGCAAGCCAGTCAATCGGATTATCTACCATTTTTCTATTTACGAATTCATTACATCACAAAAACAACAACTAAAAAATAGTAATTCGACAAGCGAAATAGATGCAAAATTAATACTTTACACAACTATCACCGATAAACTATCCACAACGGTCTACCCAAGATCTGGTGTCACAGTTTCTAGACTATTTAAGAGTACTATAAACAGGGTCTGAAGAATATAACAAAATGCTGTTTCTGGACTACATAGAAGAAACAGATACAAGAAATGGACAGGGGACTCCAAGATCCGCGGACGTCTGCAGAACTACCTTGGGTCGCCTGAAAATCAAAGGCTGGAAGCTTCCTACTGTTCGTAGCCTGCGGCACTAGGATCTACTCAAAAGAGTGCAAAGTGTAGTATCAGCACAACCAACCCCATGTGCTGGTAAGTGCCTGGCCTAACCCCGGCGAGGTAGTGACGAGGCTAGGACTAGACTCCAGATAAACCTGTGCAATTTTAAGCATATATGTATCTACAGCAGAAGATAAAATACATAAACAATTTAAACAGGGAAAAGGAAAACATACATCGGAATAGCAAACAAATAAAACAAAACGAATCATCAATGAATAAGAAAGAAAACTGCAATTTAGCCTTTAACATATTGAAATGTAATACAATCAACCCTTTTTCCTCCTGTAACCTCTTGTTGCAGGCGTGCAACCCGTTCCCACTTACAGTAACCTCTTGTGGCAGGTGTGCCACTCGCTCCCACATACATCACATCCCGTGGCAAGCGTGCCACCCGCTCCCACTTACAGTGACCTCTTGTTGCAGGCGTGCAACCCGTTCCCACTTACAATAACCTCCTATGGCAAGCATCCCACCTGCTCCCACATACATCACATATCGTGGTAGGCGTGCCACCCGCTCCCACTTACAATATATACTGTGGTAGGCGTACCACCCGCTCCCACTTTCATAATATCTCGTGGCAAGCGTGCCACCCGTTCCCACTTACTATATATATATATATACTGTGGTAGGCGTACCACCCGCTCCCACTTTCATCATTACAACAATCACAAGAAATCCCGGCAAGGGAACAAATCAACATAACAACTTCCCAGCAAGGGAACAAATAACAACAAAACAATCATCCTGGCCAGGGGGAATTCAGCTATAACCAAACCAAACATGACTCCTATATAGCTCAATCAATGTCAGTACTCAATTACAGTCAAAATTTTACAACTAACCTCCCAACCCAATTATCATTTCATTAACTCTAGACACGACTTTACCAATGTGACACTGGACCCTTTAAACTTCTAACGAACTCCTAAAACACTACCCACTAATTTGACACTGGACCCCTTTGACTCCTAACAATTCTTACTCAACTAGTCTAGTTAACCATCAACTTTATGCCGAATAGGAGAAGGCTAGAACCATAACCAAAGGAACAACTAAAATAAGGAAACCTTGTGGTAGGCGTACCACCCGCCCTCAATTCACAATATCTCGTGGCAGGCATGCCACCCGCTCCCACTTACAGTATATCATAACGAAAACAAGGATAATATTCAACAATTTGAAATAGTAGTCATACAACAATTATCCACATACGACCCACGGCCATGCGTGACACTAAAGTATACATACTCGTCACCATGCCTATACGTTGTTCTTAACAAGGAGCAATTTAGCAACTAAGACACGATTTCTAATTCCTCAAGCTAAGGTTAGAACAAACACTTGCCTCGCTTTGCAACAACTTCCTAGACTTCCAACAATTCCTCAAGCCCAACCTTTTATGGGTGCTTACGAACTTTAGGTGGACACAATCGAGGCTAACGAGCTACAACTTGGTAGGGTGCCTTAACTCAGCTGAAATCTTGGTACAATTTGCAGCAATTTGAGCTGGGTCTTGGGGTTAGAGAGTGGGGCTTGAAAAGGGAGTGGTTCTACGGTTGTTTTTCATCTTAAATTGGGGCCATTCCCGACGAGTTACAGCTGGTTCTTGGTGGGTTTAAGTGGGCAAAGCTAGGCTGGTAAATGGGAGGTTGATGACTATATTTTGGATATGTTTTCACGGATTTTGGGGTTGTTTCAAGGTGATTTTGGAGGTTGATTTGTTGGGGTTTGGGGGTGTTTTGGAGAGGTCTCTGAGGTAATTGACAAAATAAGGGGGTTTTTGCATGTTAGGGTTCCTAGTTCCTATTTATAGTGGGTCAAAATTCAGAACAAAATAAAAGTTCAGGTCTCCAGAATATGATCGCATTCTGGTCGCAAACTCAACATGCGGTCCGCATTTGGACCGCATTTCTAACACAGCATTTGGCCCAAGACTTTGTCTCACTCTGCAATTTCACTGTGAGATTTGCGGTACGCATTTTAGAAATGTGGTCCGCATTTCTCACCTCATTTTTGACATAAAACTTGTGCAGTTCTCTGTTCCAATCTACAATACAGGCAGCGAAATTTGCGATCCACATTCCTGAAATGCGGTCCGCATTTCAGACAGCAGTTCTGTTATGAACCTTTGCCCAAAAATCTGCCTAAGTATACGACGCCCATGTAAGATATGCTGTCCGCATGTTAGAAATGCGACCGCATATCCTGCATTACTTGCCTTTTTGAACTCTTTTCTTAATTATTAGATTCTTATACCTCATAACCCGCAAGAATGTTAAAATTGCATAATTACAAAGAGGGATTGCACTTAAAACAAGCCAAGTCTAAACAATTAGTATCTTATGTGTTTCTACAACACATCGGGCCGTTACACTAACCTGCTATCTTTCTGGGGTTCTACTGTTAGTTATGACCATGTCCCTATGCTATATGTACTTCTACTATGTACTTCTAACTTGCTCAATTATGTGTATTAATTGAGACCTTTAGAGTAAATCTCATAATTAGCCTCTCCTCCTATATGTGGCCAACTAGTACCATGTTTAATAGTTGCCTGTCTTGCTTCTGAAAATTGACATGTCTTTTATTTTGTGACTGATGTTCAGCATGCTAATGTTATTCCCTACTTAACTAAATAATTGTGTGATCATGAACATGTTCTATTATGTTGTTCCTTTCATTAGGCTTTTCGTGATAGACACTTTCATGTGAATTCCGTGCTTTGCTTGCTTGTTGTCTGTGATTCTATTAGACCCTCATCTAAGGTTCTCTAGGTTGATCCTGAATCATGCTTCAAATTGAAACTCTTTGGAATGGTTTACTATCGTATGATGGTAAACTCTGTCACTCTTAAACTTTGTTCCTATAATTAAAGGCATAAACTTGCCCCATATGTGTCTTGAGAGCCTTTCAATTTAGCATGAACATATTTTTATGTCTTGGTTAGAGCTGCTATTAGCTATAGCTTTAAGAACTAAGTGTTTAAGGCTTTTACTTAATTCTATGAGTATTTTCTCACATGTATACCTAAATTTGGCATCCATTTGAGTAAAGTAAGTTATTCGTTTGGCCTAGTATTGGGCCATACATGTTTGGTTTGAGCATTCAACTCATGTTTCTTTGGTAAGCCAGTGTTTGGGTCTGCTGTTGTGCGAGGATTAAGACCATTTAAGGCCTGGGGACATCCCTGAGTTATTTTTGTATTGGGCCTGTAATTGCATCATTGGAGTTTAATTTGTCCAAACTATAATTTGTCATCTTGTATCATTTCTTCTTGGGCTTGTAATAACTTGTAAGCAAATAATTGGGGATTAGTGGAAAAGGGGAATTGGGATACATTAACTTTTGCAAGAATGGGTAGAGATCACGCCTATTAGATCGTAATTGTTTGTTTGTTCATCATGCCTCATTCTCTGGAATTATTTGTACATATGTTATTCCCTTAGAAAATATTACTTAGGGTTAATGACTTGAATGGTTAGAGAGCATGCCAATAGGATCTGAATTGAACTTGTTTTCCTAGATATTATGCCTATTGGAGGCCAATACAAATAACAGAAACTGTACGCTTTGGTATTTCTTTCAAATATGTGGCTCGTCCTCATACAATGTCTATATGATTTCAATTCAGATAATCCAAGTTGTCATCGCTGATATTCTCCTTTTGTCGTACAACCCGTCTAGAAAGCATGCCTATAGGGACAAATGAATAATTTTGCATTCTCAATTACTTCAGCGCCCATATGCAAATCGTTCAGAGATCATGTCTTCTTCTACTAACCTAGAAAGCATGATTGTAGGATTCTTTAATCAAACTACGTATTAAAACAGCCTCTTTGTCAAAATTGGTTACCTAGAAATCATGCGTATAGGAATTTACACTAATTGTTGAGTGGTTTTAAATCACATAGAAACCATGCCTATAGGTCTTGAACAATTAAACATGCCTTAACTCCAAACCTGCCTATCTACAACTGTCTGCTTAACTAATTTGAATATAGCTGGTATATGATATAAATGCCCTTCTAGTTGGCGACATGCACTAGAGTCTATATGATGAGGTAAACTTGAGCCTTTTGTGTTGAATATGTGTAGTCCTATTTGTTTTAATTGCGCGCCTAGTTTTCTCATTTTGATCAGCCTAAAGGAAGTCTAGAACTATCAACGTAGTAGGTCCAAAAGCTTTCTGAACTATAGGCATACGACGAGTAAAGCATGCATAGGACGCGATTTAGAATTGAACTAGAACTCTTTTAGGTAAATAACTTTGAGATAGTAATTGGGTAGCAAGAGATGATAGTCTCTGCCCGCTGAATAATATATGCAACCCTTACACTCAAGGGAGTTGTAAAGTATTATTTATGTTACATGGGGTGATCCTTTAGCCAAAAAACCTAGGCCCCCCCATATGGTTACTATTTGTGCAAACTTAGATCAAACTAGGTTATATCTAGTAATCTTCAAATATTGTTTCAGTTACTTATTAATGTATAATCCACTTCTTTCATATATGTAGTCTCTTTAATACTCGTTTCACCTTGTAATTAGATGTTTTGACTCCTTGTTCCAAATTACATGAACACATAGGATAACTATAAACCATTAATCCCCACATCGTATAACATTCGGTCGGGAAACACAGTTGTGGACCTCAAAGAATGCCTAACACCTTAACTTTGAGGTAATTTGAGCCATTACCCAATCTTTAGTAATACAGACTGGTTAAATAGAGATGTTTGCAAACAGGTGCCCTAACACACCTCAAAATCATTAGGTGGCGACTTTTCTTTGTTAGTACCCATTTAAAAGAGTTTTCATACGTCCAAAACCACTTTTGCGATAAAACGGGGCGCGAAAGCATAGCGACTCTGCCCTAAAGAATTTTCGCTTGTGTGTATTATTGAATTATTTTACTTCTTTCATGTACATCCCTCTTCTTTGCCCCTTTTATTTGCTTGAAATTGTTATATCATGAACCTTCCTTCCCTACCTCTTTATTTACTTCATCTAATTATGTTTCTCGAATTTTTGTGAACTATGCTAACTTCTTCCCTTTGTCTTTTCTTTTCCCTTCTTTCTCTTGTTTATTTTATTACATTATATGCGTTCAGCATGCAAAATACTTGGCTATGTGTTATTACTTTCGAATAAGCATGCTTTCAACATCATACTCCACTCGTGCCTATTATCAACATAGCGACGCTTGATGAATGTCTGTGCTTTCCTAAAAAACCCTTTTTAAATCAGAAAGTTTATTGGTTGTAGACTAGTCGATGAACAGTGCAGTCGACGGTCTTGTGTCTTTTCCTCTCAAGTCATCCGCTTTAGAGTATCAGTCTAGACCCTTTTAGAAACCCAACTATGATTTAAAATGTGCATGCATCATGTTAAAACCTATGACAGATTGAAAACACTCATGGGGCATTAATCTTGTTAGATATGTCTTGTCCAAAGTTGAAAGGGATTTCTACAATCAAAAAGGACACAATCATGTTATGTGCATTACTTAGAGAAAATGTGCCAACATGTTGGCCGTTATTACGTAAATAATCTAATCTTGAGGGGGAAAGGGCTAACCTTTTATTTTTTTGCAGAAAATGTGGCAAGAAATTCCCAGATTTGGCATGGTCCAGAATATCCCACCTCTACTAATATAAATCGGTGGAATGACCTCGCGCCATTTGACAGGAACTACGTATGAAGGGCATTGGGTAATTTGCCGTCATTGTTGAGCATCCGGTCAAACATGGAATTAGTTGAGGCAGCCACTATGTTTTGGGATGAAAAGAGGGTTGTCTTCAGGTTCGGCAATATAGAGATGACTCCTCTTTTAGAAGAAATTGGGGGTTTCGCCAAATAATCACACCCCACGCGGTTTTCTGAAGATGCTTGGGTTCAAAAAGAATGACGACTTGGGTTTCCTGAAGAAATCCTGTATTCCTTTCGAGTTTCTCTATGAACGGTAACAACATAGCAAATCATATTGTTTGCATCATGAGGAATTGGCTATCACCTCTTTGGGATGGGTTCATCATCAAGTTTATTTCCTCATCATCTACTTTATGCGTTTGCTAATTTTCCTATGATACTAGATGAGATGTACCGAAATTTGGATCGATACAAACATAGGTTTTGACATTTTAAGGGTTGCAATCTTCTCCAACAATTTTGGTTGCTAGAGCATTTTTATAGGGGATAATACTGTCAGGAGCTCTTGTATAGACCACTGAATGACTATATCAACAGTCATCATCCAAAGAAGATGACATTCGCTCTTGATAGGTTTGCAAAGCTTAGGAATGCTGAAGGGTGGGAACGCCTCTTCAGTAATCTGATTGACGAACAAGTGCATTGGCTGTTCAAGTGGTTTCCCAGCAAAGAGTTCATAATTAGGTCTGAAGGGGCAACTCATTTGGTATTGATTGGGTTACGAGGCATCTACCCTTACACTCCTATAAGTGTAATGAGGTAAGCTGGGAGGAAGCAGGTCATACCTTGAGTTTCTAATATGATTCAGTATTATGCGGACTTCAAAGGGGATGTCATTCTGTTCAATTTTGAGGCTCAGCATATGTAGAACCCAAAGACCATTGTAGATGGAGAGACTATCGAGCCAGAAAGGTACCACGCCCGGAATATGTATTACTACCTTTCATGGCTAGAGGACGACATAACCTAGGACGTCAAAATCGGGAGTCAATTTGAAAGATAGGACCACAGTGAGGCGGCCGATGCTCGGGTAAAGTACAAGAGGCTACACGAGAAAGAGTTTGAATCTGAGGCCAAGCATCTGGAACAACATAAAGTAGACATGGAGGAGATAAAAGAATGGAAAGAGACTGTGAACAAGTCGACAGAAAGGTTGGAGCACTTACACCAAGGGTTGATAGAGTTGGAAGGAAAGATGAGGAAGAGGCTTTGGGACTTCCAAAGTATGGGCTATGATGAAGGAGGAAAGCTGGCAATGGCATACTTGCTGCTCGACATGCGTGACCTTGGGAATGTGATTGAAGGATCCAAGAGGACAAAGCATGGAGAAGGTCCTTTTAGGAAAAAATATATTAGGAGGAGATTTTCTTTACTGCTTTCTAGTTAGATTTCGTTAGATTCAATGTAATAAGGCTTTATGGCGTAGGTGACTTTATATTATTATTTTGATTTAGTAAAAGTTTGGTTTGAATTATTTTTCCGCATTAATGGAATGAGACAACGTTGACACAAATTCTCTCCAAGTCTACTTGTCGGTTAGGCCTACCTTGTCTTCCATGATACAACATCCAGACAAGAACTATTTTGACCCCATCCCAATAGAACTGTGCTCATGTCGAAGAAAAGTTCAACGGGAATCCATGGTTTCACGATATCAAAGAGTTTGGGAAAAGGAGAATACCCGGAAAACGCTACATACACCCAGAAACGCACTTCGGAGATTAGCCTACCACTTCTTTCACAGTAGAGGAATTTTGTATAGTAAGACTCTTGACTTAGGTCTGCTAAGATGTGTCGGTTCCAAGGAAGCATCTAGGTTGCTCGAAGAGATACATGCTGGAACCTGCGGACCTCAAATGAATGGGTTTGTTCAAGACAAGAAAATATTAAGGGCAGGGTATTTCTGGATGACTATGGAGACTGACTACATCAGATATGTACAGAAGTGTCACCATTGTCAGGTGAATGCTGATATGATACGAGTACCACCCAATAAACTTAATGCGACAAGTTCACCCTGGCCTTTCTCCGCCTGGGGCATGGATGTCATCAAACTGATCGAACCCACTGCTTCCAACAAAAATAGATTCATCTTGGTCACCATATATTACATCACAAAATAGGTCGAAGTCGCTTCCTACAAAGCTGTGACTAAGAAGGTCGTAGCACATTTTTTTCGAGATCATATTGTCTGCCCGTTCAGTGTGTCTAAATCAATCATTATCAAGAAAGCTTCCAATCTCAATAATGATCCGATGAAAGCCATGTATTAAACATTCAAAATCAAACACCAGAACTCCAACATATAGGGCACAAATGAATGGAGTCGTCGAAGCCGCCAAGAAGAACATTATGAAGATATTAAGGGAAATGGTGGACAAATACAAACATTGGCACGAGAAGCTACCATTTGCACTTCTCAAAAACAGTACGTATTGGTGTTGAAGTAGATCTTTCAACATCAGGATGAAGCTAAAGGAAAATTCTCACCTAACTGGCAAGGTCCTTACATGGTTCATCGGGTGCTGACAGGAGGAGCACTCATGCTTGCGGAAATGGATGGAGAGATATGTCCAAAACCTATCAATTCAGATGTTGTCAAGAGATATTATGTTTGATATCATATTTTCGCTTTTTTTATGTAACATGAACTACGCTTTACCTGATTCCCATTATAGAGGGGATACGTAGGCAGACCTATGGGTTAGGTCTCATTATAATAAAATCTTCATTCCCCTCTACGGTCGGAAACTGGATCAAGATTTCAAATTCACCAATCTCATTATGTCAAGGGTCGCCAAGAGAATATCGCCGGAAGTATGCATCAAACAGGGACAGAACTTTGATGGAGCCCTAAAATATTCACGATAAGGACGTCGCCAATGTCTCAAAACATGTCACGGCCTATGATTCGACCAAATTATTTATTCTTGTGCATTATCATAAACAATTGCATTCGTTACAAATAATTTATTGCAAAAATACATATTTTCGAAAACTTCATCAATGTAACAGCCAGATGTTACCTAATGTGACTCAAACAAGGTGCCAAGACAAGAGCAAGGGCGAAATGAGGAATCAAAAGCACAAACCAACATTCCCCAAAACTTACAATATTTCTTTGGATGTAGGCATATCAAACAGAACATTGACAAGCATATCCGCAAAATATATCGCTATCCTTGCACTGATGGATGTTGTCAAGCCCAAGTGCTTCAAGCTAAGTATCACTTTCCTTACTTTTTTTTTCACTTTCCTTACTCGTATTTAATCAATGCTTTTTCTACATAGGGCAAAGCATTACCCTCATTACATTGCACGAGGCTAAGCACTGTCTCCGTTATTGCATAAGGCTAAACGTTGCCTTTCTCTGCATAGGGCTAAGCACAGCCCTCGTTAAATTGCATGAGACTAAGTACTTTTTCTGTTACATTGCATGAAGCTAAGCACTGTCTTCATTATTGCACAAGGCCAAACATTGCCTTTCTCAGCATAGGGCTAAGCACTGCCCTCATTACATTACATGAGACTAAGCACTGTCTTCATTACATTGCATGAGACTAAGCACTATTTCCATTACATTGCATAAGGCTAAGCATTGCCTCCATTATTGCATAAGGCTAAATGCTGCCTTTCTCCACATAAGGCTATGTACTACCCTTAGTACATCGCATGCGACTAAGCATTATCTCTATCATTTGCATAAGGCTAAGCAATATCTTCACCTACATAGGGCTTAGCACTACCCTCATTTCATATAGGGTTAAGCCTTGTCTTGTCTAGTTCTCAGATATCACTAAGCATTACCTGTTCCATCTGTCAAAAGATCGATATCGCCGCATCTTTGAATTTCGTGGGCTGAAACATCGCCACATTGTCCGAAGGCGTCATAGTCCAAAGGCATAATCCTCATAGCCCGAAGACATCTTTCCATGGCCTGAGGATCTCTCCATAATGCATATTATTATTCGAAGACATCATAGTCTAGAGGCACTATCCTTATGGCCTGAGGACAGTATTTCATGGCCTGCGAATCCATTATCATACGCTTCATGACCAAAGACATCATCGTCTAATGACATCATTCCATCGTCTGAAAGACAGCTCTCATGGTCCGAATGGAATTTGCATCATGTTTAATTTTTTGCAATAACTATATATATTTTCATGCATCGTGCTTTAAAATTTGCAGGTAACATGGGAGGTAACTGTTCTACAAATAGGAGAAAATATCGCTCTGATTTTCATTCACAACATTCACATCCTTTGATTATCTCAAATGTAACCGATAACCATCAATTGATACTTTGTTGCATAACTGCTCAAACATTTGTCTAGTACATCCATAATGTTAAATTTTGTATTCATAGGTCACCTGAAATATTTGCTACTTATGACACTACCCTACCTAAAGAAGATTCTTCTTCGAAATGTACGACCCTTTTATAGCAACTCACTTAGTCTCATCCGCTGTTGGATCCAGAACTACACACGACCTTATTTTCGTAATACCATGGATATGTAGGCAACTCAAGAACTAGGGTTCGGCCCCATTTTTTAAATGCCTCGTACCTCATCCTCGTTCATTTGTACAAAATTAGTTATCACTTTCTTTACACGACAATACTTTCATCATTGCCGGGAAAAGAAGGACAACCGTCATATTTTATAAAGTGTTTCATATACTTTCAAAATATCATATATCACTATTACTATAATGACCCGATTGATCGTATAGTGTATTTACGCCTCATTACACCCTTCTTATGCTTCACACATATGTTTATGATTTTATGACTTGCGTGGTTGGTTAGTTTCGTTCTGGTAAGCTTTCGAGTTGATTTGGACCCTTTGATTCTTAACGTAGAAGTTTAAATTAGAAAGTGTTGACCAAACTTTAGCTTTTGTGAAAACGACCCCAGAACTGTATTTTGATGGATCCGATAGCTTCATATCATGATTTTGGACTTGGGCATATGCCCGAAATTGATTTTGGAATTCCATAGGTTGATTTTTGTTGATTTGAAAAAATTTGGCAATTTGAAGTTTAGAGGTTTTACCGTATGTTGACTTTTAGAAATCGAGCTCCGAATTGAATTTTTTAGTTGGAATAGGTCCGTTATGGTATTTAGAAGTTTTATGCAAAATCTGGTATTGTTTGGAGTTGATTTGATAGGATTCGGACATTAAGTTGTAACTTTAGAAATTGTTGCACTTTACTTTGAAATTCATGAACTTTAGTGTTCAATTCGTTATGTTATTTTTGAGTTTTCTTCGCACGAGCGAGTTCCGGACATGTATCAAAATGTTTTGGATTGAAAGCCAGAAAATCGGGTGTGCAGTTGCCTCTAGTGTCACATTTGCGAACACTAGGTTCGCAAATGCATTGGCTCACAATTGCAAAGTAGCTTCTGGTAGTGGGTAGTGCGCATTTGTGACAAAACAGTCGCATTTGCGATGGAGACAGGCTTTGCAAATGCGAAGCCAGAGTCGCAATTACGACCTCCTCATGGGATTGACAGTGGCCGCATTTGTGAGAAATACATCGCAATTGTGAGAGATTGCAATTGCGACATCTACAGCTGATTAAAAGGGCTGGAAGTCGGGATTTCATCTCTCATTATCATATTTTAGAACCCTAGACTCGGTAGGAGGCGATTTGGAGAAGAGATTTTCATCTAAAAACTTTGGTTAAGTGATTCTAATGAATTTCTACGCATATTCCATCCACATATCTTAGATTTTAACATCAAAATCATGTGAATCAAAGTGAAAAATTTGTAAGCTTTGTCAAGTTTTTGAAAAAATATTTGAGTTTTGGGAGGCGATTTGGACCCGGAATTTGAAACAGATCACATATATAAAATCATGGGGTCATGGGTAGTCAAAATGTACCATTGGACCTGGGTTTTAACAGGTCAAGCCAAGTGTAAAGATCATAGCTTTATCTATTGTAATTGATTTCCTTAGCATTATTTGATGATATTAAGTCAATTTTGGTTATATTTTGGCTGTGTTGAGGCAAATTTTAAAGGAAAAGCTATTTTTGAGTGTTCAATTGGCCTAGTTGAGATAAGTGTCTAGCCTAACTTTGTGTGGGGGAACTACCTCTTAGGGTTAGCATTTATTGATTCAATTGTGCTATGTGAAAGTTGTGTACGCAAGGTGACGAGTAAGTACACATGTCGTACGTGGTATTTAGCGATTTAGGCTACTTAGACTTTCTCCATGCTTTAGTTAAATTGTGGTATAATGTTCTAAATTCTCATAGTCAATATATTCCTACTCGAGTTAGTCTATCCTTACATGCCTTAAATGATTTCGTTAACACTTGTTCTTCATCCTAATTGATAAATTGCTCTCATGCTTTAGTTAAACTTGTTGCCTCTATTATTGTTACATGTTATCTCTTTCATTGTTGTTATCACTATTTGAAGTTATTGTTCGTGTTATCTCTTCCATTATTGATTATCATTACTTGAAGTTATTGTTTATGTTATCTCTTTCCTTGTTGATTTCCATTATTTGAAGCCATTGTTACGCGTTATCTCTTCCATTGTGAGTTATTCTTGTTTAATAATGTGCTTACACATTATCTCTCATTGAATGTTTTTGGTGTTGAAGTTGTGAAAGCTCGTTGTCACGTTGAGGCGAAATTGTTGTTATTGAAACATCCTCCTTGTTGAGCGTCTTAACATTTACTTGTTATTGCTGAAATTCTTGTACACATTATGGTGGAGCCATGGGCTATTGTTGTGGAAACATTGATATTGTTGGTTGTTGGCAAGTTGTGATATATGGGCACCTGTAGAGCGAGTTGTTATTGTGTTGTGATATTGATGCGCAAGCGACGGTATAAGGCTTGGGGTTAATGTGCATGCAACAGCATAAGGTGGGACTTATGTATGTGTTGCTTGTAGGGGAACTACGTGAAGCCACACGGTGTCATAAGGTGGGCTAAAGTGAGTATAGCTATTTCGGAAAAACTATTTTTCAAACCTATTTCAAATGTAAGGCTCACGTGGTGGTACAAGGAAGGATTATGATTGAGATTGTTAACTGTGATTGTGAGGCGGTACCTCGATTGTGATTCGTGACATATATACACGAGGCGGTACCTCGGTGGTGATTCTTATTGTACACGAGGTGGTACCTCGTTGTGACTCTTGTTCTTTTGTTCTTCCTTGTTTTTGTTAGTTTTTCTCCATATATGATCATTGTTGTGCTCCTTAATTATTTTCCTTATGTTATTTTCGTGCTTACAATTTCGGTATTAGTTCATGATGTTAACTGTTTTGCATAAGTTATTTCTATGCTTTCTTTTATTTATCTTTATTACGTCTTCATACTATTTATTATATCATAGTAGGTGTCTTGACCTGGCTTTCTCACTACTCTACCCAGGTTAGGTTTGATACTTACTGGGTACCATTGTGGTGTACTCATACTACACTTCTACACATTTTCATGTATGTCTAGGTACTGTCACTTTTCCTTTATACCGGGACGGGCGACGAGGTTTTTACTAAACCCTTTTGGATAAAAGGCTTAATAAAACTCGCTAAAAGAGGTTTCCAATTTTGGAAAAGTGACAAAAAGATGGATTAATCAAGGAAAGTTAGAGTTGCCACCTGACAAATCGATTTTGGTATGCCAGACCACCATTTTAGAACTTAGATTCAAAACTAAGTTCACACCAGATATTTGGGTAAGGGGGTTCATTTGACTCAGGGAGAAGGTGTTAGGCATTCCCCAAGACCCGTGAAAAGTCACAGTTGCGTACTTGATTTAGTTGGCTTTTAATACATTTGGGCTGAGATAAAAACACACAGGAGGTTTGAGGTCATTCCCACCTAATAAAGAAAGAAAAACATATCAAGATACTAGTAGTTTTACTTTCGATCTATATTTACAAATGCCTCGGAGCATCCCCGGAATATCAAATACATAAGTCTTTCGGGGCATTCCCCGGATAAATTTAACTAAGGAATGACCTCTCGCCTCAAAAGTTAAAAAACAAACACGTCCTAGTACCGCCTACCCAGGTGTGGTCAGCCAAAACATGTTACTAGCGAGCAATATAATGACATAAAATGAGATCTAAAATAAAGAAGAGATAAAAGTTCAGTTCATGGTCTTTTTCTTTTAATGTTTTATTTCATGCGTTTAACCGAACCCAGTCCCAAAAATCACAATGGATCAAGCAAAAGATGAAATGTCATCGTGAGTAGAGAATATGCGATCGCATATCTCGTATGCTAACTGCATTCTACGTGCATGGTGTTATAACCCATATTTGTACGTGTTAGATTACACCGTAAGATAGTCTACCTTGGTTCGAGAAGAGAATTACCTTTGAGACAATAAGAGTTTAGTCCTATTGGTCCTAAACGATGCAAAGGTGTATAAGGGCGGTTAACAAGTATTAGAGGATAAACGAGTTAAGGATGTTGTAACTCGCGTTTTTGGGAAAATCGAGAGGTGTTTAAAATTACCAAGATGTCATGTTTTAAGGTATTTGAATGATATGATATCCGTTTCATAATTCTTGAAGTCAAACGAGTTATGAAACAAAAGTCGACAAAAGTTGTCGCAACTTAGGTTCACAATTTTACTTAAACGTTAGGTCAAATGTTTCTACCATTTTCTCCCAATTACAAGGAATTACGGGGTGATCTACCTACCAAATTAAAGGCCTATGAGTCTAGTTTCCAATGCTTCAAACCGTTTGTCAATACGATCTCGGAGTATTGAGATAATTGTATTTCCGTAGAACTGCGCAGGCTCGTAGGTGACAAGTAGGTGCATCACCTACTTGCCAAAAATGAAGGGCTAAAATTTAAAAGCCCAAAGTCGGTTAAGAGAGGGCTTTTAAAAGCTTCTAAAGCCAGATAATTCACTATTATTTCACAGCCTCAAAAACGAAAAGAACCCCTGCAACCCCTCCCCAAAATAATCCCAAACAAACCCTAATCGATTTTTCCCTCTTTCAAGTTCTAGTTGAAGGTAAACCCTAGAGTTTGAGGAACCAAAGCAAGGGCTGAGTTATCTAACAGGCAAGGCGAGTTTACTGATCTATTTAATACATTTTTTCTACTGTTAATTCTTGGTAAGTCGTTCTATGTGTGTAAGAACTCACGGGACGGTGATCGGAAGCCGTGAGTTCGAGTTATTCACTTGTAGCGAACTGTTTTGTGAACTGTTTTGGGTTGATGTAAAGCTGCGTGTTATACTACTTATTTATGGAGTTTTGGATGAGGAAGGGTGTGGAGAAACACCATATATGTTTAGGGTTGTGGCCTGATAGTTGTTCATAACATTTCCGAATCGTTTGACACGACTATAGTGGCCATTGTACGTATGAAGTGATTGGTTTGTACGTGGACTGTTTTGGGAGGCTCAATATGATTCTTATTGATGTTGCTTTTCTGTTTGGTGACTGTTTGGACTTGTGTGAAGTCATATATATAGGGGAGGTGCTGTCCGTTTTATTGCAAAATAGGTTACAGTCGATACATAATAGTTGCGACGCCTGAACGATGACAGTAGTATCATTTCTCTTATTGTAGACTAAGAAGTCGTGGAAGTTTCATAGCTTGAGATTGGAAAGTATTGCAAGGTATGTGAGACTATCCTTTTCCTTCTTTTGCACGACTCTGACTGTACACAATGTAATGAACGAACCCCAAAGATACTCTACTCTTAGAAGGTAGCAGTACGTATATTGTTTCCCCTCTTATGGGAGGATTGATATGTTATTATTTCACCATGGTAGTATGACTCTTATGAGTCCAGCATGCATTATCTATTTTACTCTACCGAGCCGCGCTATAGTCGGCCGGGTATGGCACCTATTGTGCAACTATACATATGTATATGTTTTACTCTACTTAGTCGCACTATAGTCGACAGCTATCTTACTCTACTGTGCCGCGCTATAGTCGGCCGGGTATGGCACCTATTGTGCAACCACTGATCAGTTGGGTATGATAATGAGGAGGCCCACAGTGGCATATGTATGAGATGATGATGAGGCCCACAGAGGCGTATATATGTATATGATGATTTTCAAAAGGATGTAAATATATGTATATGCATATGCATGTCAGGCATGACATGGTTAGTCGCCCTCAGAGGCATTCAGATGGTACAGGTTGTATGTCTCTTACCCTGATGCTTATTATTGTTCTTGCATTATGTTTCCTATCTTACATACTCAGTACATTATCCGTACTGACGTCCTTTATTTGTGGACGCTGCATGTCGTGTTGCAGGTCCTAGCGGGCAGATAGACGAAGCTCCCCCACCACAGTAGGCTACTCAGTTCAGCAGATATTGGCGAGATCCATCCTTCGGACTTGCCACAGTCTTGGTATGCATTTTGTTGTATGCATTATGGGCATGTCGGGGCCCTGTTCCGACATAGGTTGCATTATGTACGTTTTTGTAGAGGCTCATAGACAAGTGTCAATTTATGCATAGACAAGTGATGGGTTGACTTATGTACAGTCGAATTGCCTTGTCGGCAAACGTATGTAATTTGTTTTATGGTTTTGCATTGCAGCCTTGTTGGCCATATTATGTATATAAGTATGTTCGTATCATGGCATGACGTCTCGGTTCATTATAATTATTGTTCGAGATTATATGCATATGACAANCGTGTTATACTACTGATTTGTGGAGTTTTGGATGAGGAAGGGTGTGGAGAAACACCATATATGTTTAGGGTTGTGGCCTCATAGTTGTTCATACCATTTCTGGATCGTTTGACACGACTATAGCGGCCATTGTACGTATGAAGTGATTGGTTTGTGCGTGGACTGTTTTGGGAGGCTCAATATGATTCTTATTGATGTTGTTTTGCTGTTTGGTGACTGTTTGGACTTGTGTGAAGTCATATATATAGGGGAGGTGCTGTCCGTTTTATTGCAAAATAGGTTACAGTCGATACATAATAGTTGCGACGCCTGAAAGATAACGGTAGTATCATTTCTCTTATTGTAGACTAAGAAGTCGTGGAAGTTTCATAGCTTGAGATTGGAAAGTATTGCAAGGTATGTGAGACTATCCTTTTCCTTCTTTTGCACGACTCTGACTGTACACAATGCAATGAACGAACCCCAAAGATACTCTACTCTTAGAAGGTAGCAGTACGTATATTGTTTCCCCTCTTATGGGAGGATTGATATGTTATTATTTCACCATGGTAGTATGACTCTTATAAGTCCAGCATGCATTATCTATTTTACTCTACCGAGCCGCGCTATAGTCGGCCGGGTATGGCACCTATTGTGCAACCACTGATCAATTGGGTATGATAATGAGGAGGCCCACAGTGGCATATGTATGAGATGATGAGGACCACAGAGGCGTATATATGTATATGATGATTTTCAAAAGGATATAAATATATGTATATGCATATGCACGTCAGGCATGACATGGTTAATCGCCCACAGAGGCATTCAGATGGTACATGTTGTATGTCTCTTATCCTGATGCTTATTATTGTTCTTACATTATGTTTCCTGTTTTACATACTCAGTACATTATCCGTACTGACGTCCTTTATTTGTGGACGCTGCATGTCGTGCTGCAGGTCCAGGTAGACAGATAGACGAGGCTTCCCCACCACAGTGGGCTACTCAGTTCAGCAGATATTGGCGAGATCCATCCTTCGGACTTGCCACAGTCTTGGTATGCATTTTGTTGTAGGCATTATGGGCATGTCGGGGCCCTGTTCCGACGTAGGTTGCATTATGTACGTTTTTGTAGAGGCTCATAGACAAGTGTCAATTTATGCATAGACAAGTGATGGGTTGACTTATGTACAGTCGAATTGCCTTGTCGGCAAACGTATGTAATTTGTTTTATGGTTCTGCATTGCAGCATTGTTGGCTATATTATGTATATAAGTATGATCGTATCATGGTATAGTGTCACGTATCATTATAATTATTATTCGAGAATATGCATATGACAAGCCTTATAGATAATAAGGAAAGTTAGATGAAGCGTACGCCGGCGCCCGTAGGGTAGGGTCCGGTCCCAGTCGCGGCCCTCCGGCTTGGGTCGTGACAAACTTGGTATCAAAGCAGGTCTGTCCTAGGGGTTGTCTATGAGCCGTGTCTAGTAGAGTCTTGATTATGGATGTGTAGCGCGCCATATTTATAATCAGGAGGCTGCATGACATTTAGGATTGTTACCTTTTTCCTGAATCTAGATCGTGCGCAGAGCTGAGTCGTAAGCATTCCTTTCTAATACTAACCATGTTCTTTTCAGCGATGCCAACGACTAGGAAGCAAGAGATTAGTAGGTGCCTTGATTTAGCTGCGGGAGAGGGTACCAGTTAGGTGCCTCCCGCCAGAGCAGGCCATAGTGAGCCTCAGAGCGAGATGCTGTCGCAGACCTCATCTACTCCTTCTCCACCAGAGGATATAAGAAGGCATCCAGCATCTCCAGTTTCTCCATCTGGTACTACAGACCAGGATATGCGGAGTGCAGTACAATTGCTGACCAGCTTGGTAGCTGCTCAGGCTCAGAGGCAAAATACCGGTGCTACTGATAAACCGGTCAGTGCGAGAGTTCGGGATTTTATTAATCTAGATCCTCCAGTGTTTACCGGATCAGACCCCAAGGAGGANAATTTGGATGAGCATGAGCCTCATAACGAGGCTGACTCTCAGGCTTCTGGAGCAGCACCTCCACCCCCTCTTGGGGGGCAGGGGAGAGCCGATGTACCTCCGGTTCCTCCTCCCATTGCACTTGATCAGGATTTGGATATGCGGAGCGCAGTGCAGTTATTGACTAGACTTGTGGCCTCTCAAGCCCACCGTCAGGTTCCAGATACGGGTGACAGAGCAGTGAGTGCAAGGGCACGAGACTTCATGCACTTGTCACCTCCAGAATTTACAGGGACAAACCCGAATGCTGATCCACAGGAATTCTTAAATCGTATGTTACGGACTCTGAGGCTTATGCAGGCTACTGATACTGAGTCTGTAGAGCTTGCTTCTTATAGGTTGCGGGATGTTGCTATAGATTGGTACGAGACCTGGAAGCAGTCCCGAGGACCCCGTGCTCCACCGTCGACATGGAGAGAATTTTCTGAGGCATTTATGCAGCAGTATCTACCCATTGAAATTCGTCGTGCCCGACAGGATCGATTTCTGCGTTTGGAGCAAGGTAATATGAGTGTGAGGGAGTATATCATGCAGTTCAATTCTATGGCCAGATATGCTCCTACTGTTGTAGCTGATATGACCGATCGAGTGCACCAGTTCATAGGTGGTTTAGGGCCACATTTGATCAATGAGTATACCACAGCTGCTCTGAATCCGAGAATAGATATTGCTCGCATACAGGCCTATGCACAGAACTTAGAGGATCGTAAGAGGCAGCAGCGGGTTGATCGAGAGCGGGATAGAGGTCAGCATAAGAGGGCCCGATCTGCGAGTGATTCGGGGAATCTTAGAGGTGGACCTAGGCCGCAGTTTTCTAGACGTTCATCTTATCCGGCAGCCAGTGCACCACCACAGTTTCAGGGTCAGCGACATGATTGGACCACTTATTCTGGTCAGTATCAGAGTCAGAATTCGCGGATATCAGGCCCGCAGTTTAGAGGCGAGTCTAGCCAGACCAGGATTCTAGTGTCCCGTTGTGATTGATGTGGTAGGGCTCATTTTGGGATGTGTCGTCAGGGTACTGATGTATGTTATGCTTGTGGACAGCCTGGTCATATTATGAAATATTGTCCAAGGGGAAGCGGTGATGGTATGGCTCAGCCAACGGCATTTGGAGCGAGTTCTTCTTCTTCAGTGCACCCTTCTGGGCAGAGTATGCAGACGTCGGCTGGCAGGGGTAGAGGCAGAGGAGGAGTGTCCAGTTCAGGCAGTCAGCAGAACCGTATATATGCATTGTCGGGCCGTCAGGACCTAGAGTCATCTCCGGATGTGGTTACAGGTATATTATCTGTCTTTTCCACTAATATGTATGCCTTGATAGATCCCGGTTCTACATTGTCGTATATTTCTCCGTTTGTTGCTAGCAAGTGTAATAAAGGGCCTTAATTATTACGTAAGTCATTTGAGGTATCTACGCCCGTGGGTGAGCCTGTGATAGTTAAACGGGTATATCGAGATTGTGATGTGATGATTTATGACCGCCATATGTTAGTTGATTTGCATGAATTGGAGATGGTAGATTTTGATATTATCATGGGTATGCATTGGTTGGCTTCTTGCTATGCTAATGTAGATTGCCGGGCGAAGATTGTTCATTTTAATTTTCCAGACGAGTCTGTTATTGAGTGGAAGGGCAATGTTGCAGCGCCAAAAGGGAAGTTTATTTCTTACCTTAAGGCTCGGAAGATGATTGCGAAAGGATATATTTATCATCTGGTGCGAGTGCAAGATATGGAAGCGAAACCTCCAATTCTTCAGTCAGCTCCTGTTGTTAATGAATTCCCTGATGTATTTCCTGATGAACTTCCTGGCCTTCCTCCCGAAAGGGAAATCGACTTTGCTATTGATGTACTTCCAGATACTCAGCCTATATCTATTCCTTCGTATAGAATGGCCCCTGCTGAATTAAAAGAATTGAAAGTTCAATTGAAGGATCTTTTAGATAAAGGTTTTATCAGGCCTAGTACTTCTCCGTGGGGTACACCGGTGTTGTTTGTTCGTAAAAAAGACGGTTCGTTGAGAATGTGTATTGATTATCGTCAGCTCAACAAGGTGACTATTAAGAACAAGTTCCCGCTTCCCAGAATCGATGATTTATTTGATCAGTTACAGGGTGCGAAGTACTTTTCCAAGATCTATCTTCGGTCTGGATATCATCAGTTGCGAGTCAAAGGGCAAGATATCCCGAAAACGGCTTTTCGGACCAGATATGGCCATTATGAATTTCTTGTCATGTCCTTCGGTCTCACTAATGCGCCAGCAGTTTTTATGGATTTAATGAATCGGGTCTTCAATTTCTTGACATCTTTGTGATTGTGTTCATTGATGATATTCTGATATACTCTAGATCAGAAGCGGAGCATGCAGATCATTTGCGAGTTGTATTGCAGACGCTGCAACATCATAAGTTGTATGCTAAATTCTCTAAATGCGAGTTTTGGTTGAATTCGGTGGCATTCCTTGGACATATCGTCTTAGATGAGGGCATCAAGGCGGATGGTCAGAAGATCGAGGCAGTAAAGAATTGGCCGAGGCCTACAACTCCTATGGAAATGCGTAGTTTCTTGGGCTTAGCTGGCTATTATCGGAGGTTTTTGGAGAATTTCTCTTCTATTGCTGCACCCTTGACGAAATTGACACAAAAAGCAGCTAAGTTTCAATGGTCTGATGCTTGTGAAAAGAGCTTTCAGGAATTGAAGAGTCGATTAACATCAGCACCTGTTCTAGCACTTCCTGAAGGATCTGAAGGCTATGTGGTATACTGTGATGCGTCAAGGGTTGGATTGGGGTGTGTTTTGATGCAGCACGGCAAGGTTATAGCATATGCTTCAAGGCAATTAAGGAAGCATGAGCAGAATTACCCGACTCATGATCTCGAGTTGGCAGCCATTATATTTTCCCTGAAAATATGGCGTCATTATCTTTATGGAGTTCATGTTGATATTTACACAGATCATAAGATTTTACAGTATATATTCAAGCAGAAAGAGTTAAACTTGAGACAACGAAGGTGGCTTGAATTACTAAAGGACTATGATGTTGATATCTTGTACCATCCGGGAAAGGCAAACGTCGTAGCTGACGCCTTGAGTCGTAAGTCCATGGGTAGTTTGAAACATGTGGAAGCTGATAAGCTAGAGATGACCAAAGATCTATATCGATTGTCTAGCCTGAGTGTGTGGTTAATTGACACAGGTGACAAGGGTGTTGTGGTTCAGAAAGCTGCGGAGTCATCGCTAGTAGCTGAAGTGAAAGCACGACAGTTTGAAGATCCCGAATTGGTTAAGATCAAGGAAGGCATCCCTTTTCAGAAAAAGCAATTGTTCGAGATATCAGATGACGGAGTTCTTAAATACAAAGGTCGATGGTGAGTACCTAATGTTGGGAAACTTCGCAAGCAAATTATGACGGAGATTCACCAATCTCGGTATTCGGTTCATCCCGGTTCCACTAAGATGTACCACGACCTTCGTCAGTTATATTGGTGGAATGGCATGAAAAATGACATTGCTACATTTGTGACTCAGTGTCCGAATTGTTAGCGGGTTAAGGTTGAACACCAGAAACCTGGTGGATTGCTTCAGAATATTGAGATCCCAACATGGAAGTGGGAAGCTATTAATATGGACTTTATTACAGGGTTGCCCAGTTCTCGTCGGAAGTTCGATTCCATCTGGGTTATTGTGGATATGCTAGATTGTATACGTACGCAGCTGAAGATTATGCCAGATTGTATATCAAAGAGGTAGTTCGATTACATGGAGTTCCAATTTCTATCATATCTGACAGAGGTGCAATATACAGCCAATTTCTGGAGATCTTTCCAAGAAAGGTTGGGTACTCATATTAGTCTTAGCACAGCTTTCCATCCACAGATAGACGGACAGACCGAACGTACTATTCAGACGCTCAAGGATATGTTACGAGCCTGTGTATTGGACTTCAAATGAAGCTGGGAAGATCATTTGCCACTTATTGAGTTTGCCTACAATAATAGCTACCACTTTAGCATACAGATGGCGCAATATGAGGCTTTATACGGGCGGAAGTGCAGGTCCCCTATTGGTTGGTTTGATGTCGGTGAAACAAAGCTATTAGGACCTGAGTTGGTGCAACAAGCGGTAGAGAAAGTTAAGTTAATTCAAGAAAGGTTATTAACAGCTCAGAGCCGACAGAAGTCATACGCAGATAACCGACGTAGAGATCTGAAGTTTGCCATGGGAGATTGGGTATTTTTGAAGGTATCGCCTATGAAAGGCATAATGAGATTCGGCAAGAAAGGCAAGCTTAGCCCCAGCTATGTCGGGCCGTATCAGATCGTGCAGAGAATTGGCCAAATTGCTTATAAACTTGATTTGCCACCAGAGCTAGAGGCAGTCCATCCGGTCTTTCATGTCTCCATGCTTCGTAAATGCTTAGGAGATCCTTCTCATATCACCCCTATTGAGGATATTCAAGTTACTAAGGACTTGTTGTACGAGGAATTTCCTATCGCCATCTTAGATCGCCAAGTTCGTAAATTGAGAACTAAGGAGGTAGCTTCGGTTAAGGTATTGTGGCGAAATAATAATGTAGAAGAGATGACGTGGGAGGCAGAAGAAGATATGAAAGCCCGATACCCCCATTTGTTCCAGACTTCAGGTGCTATTGCTGAGTCAGGTGCAGCAAGTACATCTCGGACCACGGTAAATGACAGTTAAGGTGAGTTATGGCTAACGTATTTTGATTTCTACATACTTAGATAGTCGTGTGAGGCCAAATTGCAATTGTTATATGTTGTGTGGCCCTGTGTAGCTTTGGATATTGGTCTGAGCTATTTGACAGGTTTTGGATAGTCCTATTTACAGAGGAAACTCTGTCAAAATTTTTAAAAAATTTTGAGAGTTGAGATATCCCTCAACATCCGAGGACGAATGTTCCTAAGGGGGGGAGGGTGTTATAACCCATATTTGTACGTGTTAGATTACACTGTAAGATAGTCTACCTTGGTTCGAGAAGGGAATTACCTTTGAGACAATAAGAGATTAGTCCTATTGGTCCTAAACGATGCAAAGGTGTATAAGGGC
>MCJB01052312.1:24638-38087 GCA_002018475.1 Nicotiana obtusifolia | reverse complement strand
TTCCACTTTTTGCCAAATATGTTCCTAATGGGATTTGGTCTCTTTATTTTAGTTTAACTAGGTTTACTACTTTTATTTGATTTATTAGATTAATTTATTCTTTTATTTATTATATATATATATATATATATATATATATATTATTTTTGAAAAAATCCTTAACTACTCATTATTTAATAGGAGATATTACATAAAGGGTTCATCTGAACCGTTGATCTCCACATATCAGATGGTTCAGAATCCCCCTTCATTTCCCTATATAAGTGTTCCAAACAGACCCCCCCTAACCTCAGTTCATCTCCCTTAAACACCCCATGTCCAAACCCTAGCAGCCCCAACAGCTATGGCTGTTTCCCTTGCCAAATCCGGCCAAAAATCATCCAAATCACAACCCAAATAATGATCGACCTCTATCACCCAAAAAATACGCCTCATCCCGGTCAAACGTCATCCTGATTTTGTTTACAAAAATCCGAAGAAAAAAAAACCTAAAGTTTCAAAATCAGATTTTGGAGGTCGATTTGAGTAGAATGGACTTTAGCCGTAAGAACACACGGTTAAAGTCAATTTTACTTAAAATCGAAGCTTTGCATGTCCAAATCGAGGTATTATACTTCTCCATCATCTTTCTGTTTTTTTTTAGTCAGTTAGTTTTATTTTCCATGTCTTATTTTCGTTTGTTTAAACATAGTCTCATCTCCTACTCCCTTCTTTAGTTCCTTTAATTTTGATTTTTAAAGGGTCATAAAAACAATTCGATTTCTTTTTGTGTTCTAGGTTAGTCCGTAGATTAGCTTAAAAATGGTCGAGTCGTCAAATGGTTATAACTTAAAAGTTCATGGATAAGATTAGGTTTGGACCGAGTCATTTTGACCCAAAAGAAAATTAAAAATCAAAGAAAGGTTAAAAAGTTAGTAGAAGTTTCTAATAGGTCCTAACAATACACAAATGAAACTTAGGGGTTTAACAGATATTTGAAGAAGCTCTCAATAGATTTCTGTTGAGAGGCGGATAACATCACATGCAAAAACAGAAAATCAGGAAAAAAGGAGTGAGTATCGTGTGAGTGGGTGCTGGTAACAGAAAAAGGAATAAAATCCAAAAAGAAATCTGGGGTGAGGGGTCGGTTTTCTTGGTGAGGATATAAAAAAGAGATCAGTCATTCAAAGCAAGGAGGATTTTTCTTTTGGTTACATAGTAATACTTGAGAGAGAAAAAAAAGAGCTCGATAGTTACAACTCAAAAAAAAAGGATGCACAGAGGAACACTGAAGAAGAAATAACAGTCTAAAAAAAACAAAAGTTAGAGGCATTCGAGCTAATTCAGCAATTGATTTTTTGAAGTAAAACAAGTTGAGGCTGCTGTCTATTGAGTGCTGCAGTCCTGTTAGGATCTTCTCATTGACTGCATGGGTACGCTCGAACACACTGTAATTAAATAATGTAACGTATGCGTACTGTTCTAATATGTACACAATAACTTTCCTTATGTTATCCTTTCTCTTTAAGTTGCTTATCTACCATCGATGATCATGTCTGCTTGCTGGGTGACTTTGTCTTGTATCTCTCTGCTTGCTCGAGCCTTGTTTTTCTATTTTGTTTGGTGTAGATTGTTCCCAGTCAGCTTCTAGTGTTGTTACGCGACTATTCATCTCCTACCTTCTCCTTCCAGTAATGATTCTGTTTGTTCGTCTTGTTTAGACACATATGTTGTATGGAACTTGATTTAATCTTGGATTTTGGACTGCTCTCGAACCATTAGTCGTTATTGGTTTTTTAGGAAATGATTTAGTTACATAATGGACTCTTATCACAGATTAATTTTTCAATTTCGCGAACAGATGGTAGACTGGAATTAATGTACTAGAAATGAACAGAAATTTATAATCATTCTAGCAATTGTATTGGTGAAATGTATAAATGTATTGGTGAAAATCAACTGGTCTAGTTTACTGTTTGAGGATGGCCCTATTAGTAGCAAATCCGTTGTGGTCAGTTCTATTAACGTAATGGTTATGTTCGTAATCGTGTATATTGGTTCATTTTAAATTTACCATTCTGGAAACATTGTTATTACTATGGATTTGGATTCCTAGTCTTTATTAAATGATGCTCTCAATGTATTTTTTTAAAGCACTATCATCTTTGCAAAACTGCTAGGGATAAAGAATGTTTACTGCTGTTGCTAATAATGTACTCTTTTGGAAACAGTGTAAGATAGTCTAAGTCCAAATTGTAATCAATTTTATCAAAATGGCTAGTTTGGTAATAATGCTATTAAGGTAAATCTAGAATGTGGTCGAATTCATTGAAGTAGTGGCTACGTTTGTAATCCTGTGGATTGGTTAACTTAAGCAATCAAGACTGTAGTTTAAGCTTATTAAATTGGCTACTCTAGAAATAGTACCGTTCAAGTTATAGCTCTATCTGTTAACTTTATGGCTAGCTGCTGTAATTAAACTGTGTGGATGGACCTAGTTAAGATGGCAGTTATAGAAATGGCACCACCAATGCATTATCATCGCTACAGAATCATTGGCCATGTTCAGTTATAATTCGTTTGAATTTGTACATCTTGGGACCGATTGGGGCTGTTTCCCGAAAGATAGCTTAGAATTAAACTTGTTTATTTTTATATAGCTATATTCGCGAGTGGACTTCATGGTTTGTATTTGAGCTTCATCTACTGTTCATTAAAATGGATAGGCTACTGATATATATACTCAATACCATGTAGTGTAATAGAAATCCGCTAAAATTAGTAGAGGTGTGCCATATAGTTAACGATGATCACCAATGGCCCTCTTAATTAACTAAGTGCACGATTAGAGTAAACAAGCCTTTAACGTCTCAAATTTAGTAGCTCACTGCTAGGCACGATTAATTACATTGTGACTATGGGTACGGTTCCCGTGACATAGTGACAATGCCAACTTCGGGAGTGCCTTTTAGGTGACCCGATTTTAATAATTTTAAATAATAAAAGCCTTTAAACTAATTCAGGCGTGCCATACCAAACGAAATTACAAACATATGGCCCTCATTAATTAAACACTTAGAAAACGGAGGTGTGCTATTTAGCGAATTCCATGGCCCTCGAAGAACTAAAAACGCGTAGTTTGCTTTAGGCGCGTTATTCTAATAATTTAATTTCCTGAATTCGGGTGCGCATTTATGTGACCCAAATCCCAAATCCCAATGTTGAATTAAAAGATGTTATAAATTGCGGGTGCATTTATGTGACGTGATTTGTGATATATTTCGATTAACATTGCAATTTTTTTTTAAAAAGCGAAAAATAAAGTAAAAATGCACTATAGGCTAATAATAGGTATTAAAATCAGATAATAAGCCGATTATGACAATGAAGCAACCGTGCTAGAACCACGGAACCCGAGGGTGCCTAACATCTTCCTTCGGGTTAACAGAATTCCTTACTTAGAATTTTTGGTTCGCAGACTTCGTTAAGAAAGTCAAATCTTCTCCTCGATCTGGGATAAAACTGGTGACTTGGAACACCAATTTAAATAATCCCATTTCGACTAATGTCACTTTAATTGGAAAAACTCTTTATATACTCCTCACGCGGGGGTACGAAAAGAGGTGTGACAAATATGTCTAAATTTAACTGACCTGAATCGTTGACAAAGATCATGCAGGTACTGTCGGTAAGGTATAAGCTTCAAATCTCGAGTTTCCCATTCTCCTTGAATCTGATGGACCAACAAATCTGAATCTCCCAGAACAACTATTTCTTAGAATCCCATGTCTATAGCTAACCTCAGACCCAGAATGCATGCTTCGTACTCAGCTATGTTGTTGGTGCAATAAAATCGAAGCTGGGCTGTTATAGGGTAGTGTTGCCCTGTTTCGGAGATAAATACAGCCCCTATTCTGACCACTTTCATGTTAGCAGCTCCATCAAAGAAAAGTTTCCAACCTGGTTTTTCATTGTGATCAAACTCGTCAACACACATGACCTCTTCGTCAGGAAAATAAGCCTTCAATGGCTCGTATTCATCGTCCACCGGATTCTCGGCTAAGTGGTCGGCTAAAGCTTGGGCTTTCATCGCGGTTCGAGTGACATAGATGATATCAAACTCTGTGAGTAAAATCTGCCACTTTGTAAGTCTTCCGGTGGGCATAGGTTTCTGAAAGATGTAGTTCAAAGGATCCATGCGAGAAATGAGATAAGTAGTGTGGGATGACAGATAATGCTTCAACTTTTGTGCCACCCAAGTCAGGGCGCAACATGTCCTCTCAAGCAGTGTGTACTTAACCTCATAGGGAGTAAACTTCTTACTAAGATAATAGATTGCTTGCTCCTTCTTTCCTGTGATTTCATGTTGACCCAACACGCAACCAAAAGAGTTGTCCAAGACTGTCAAATAAAGAATTAGAGGTCTCCCCGGCTCTGGTGGTACCAGCACCGGTGGATTTGATAGGTACCTCTTGATCTTATCGAATGCTTCTTGGCACTCGTCAGTCCACCTGACTGCGACATTCTTCTTCAGCATCTTAAAGATGGGCTCACAGGTTGTCGTGAGTTGAGCAATAAACCTGCTGATGTAATTTAACCTTCCTAGTAGGCTCATCACCTCTATTTTATTCTTTGGCGGCGGTAATTCTTGAATGGTTTTGATCTTTGACGGATCTAACTCGATACCGTGTCGACTGACCACGAATCCCAGCATTTTACCGGACGGGACACCAAATGCACATTTTGCTGGGTTGAGCTTGAGATTGTACCCGCGGAGCCTTTGGAAGAACTTTCTCAGGTCCTTGACATGGTCAGACTGCTTCTTTGACTTTATGATCACATCATCTACATAAACCTCAATTTCTTTATGTATCATGTCGTGAAACATTTTGGTCATTGACCTCATGTAAGTAGCCCCAGCATTCTTCAAACCAAATAGCATTACCCGATAACAATACGTTTCCCATGGCGTGATGAATGCTGTCTTTTATGCAACTTCCTCGTCCATCAAGATCTGATGATATCCCGCGTAACAGTCCACAAAAGAACCAACTCATGCTTGGCATAATTATCGATTAGAATGTGGATGTTAGGCAATGGAAAATCATCTTTTGGGCTTGCTTTGTTGAGATCACGGTAATCAACACAGACCCTGGTCTTGCCATCCTTCTTTGGTACTGGCACAACATTGGCTAACCAAATGGGATATCAAGTGACCCGAATGACCTTTGCAGTAAGCTGCTTTGTGATTTCTTCTTTGATCTTCATACTCATATCGGTCTGGAACTTTCGCAACTTTTGCTTGACGGGAGGACATGCTGGATCAGTTGCCAATTTATGGACTACCAGGTCAATGCTCAAACCTGGCATCTCGTCATATGACCAGGCAAAGACATCTTTGTACTCAAACAATGTTTTGATTATTTCCTTCACTCGTGGCTCTAGACGCACACTTATCTTGGTTTCCCTAACATCATCCTGGTCCCCTAAATTGATTGCTTCAGTCTCACTCAAATTAGGTCTTGGTTTTTCTTCAAATTGTTTTAGCTCTTTGCTGATTTGTTCAAATGCCGCTTCTTCATCATATTCTATTTTATCATCATACTCTACTTCTTGGATTGTTATTTCAGAATTAGATTGGCTTTTAGAACTCGGCTGAAAATTCCTCATGCATGTCATGTAACTGTAACCAACATAAAAAGAACTGTACAAAAGAACAAAATAGAACATTATTAAGAATAATAGAAAAATGAAAATTTGCATTTCATTGAAAATAAAAGGATAGAAAGGTCTGAGCGTCAAAATAAGAAGAACTTAAAAAGAAAGAAAAATCCGGATTACAACCTTGGAACGACCTAGATAACAGAAAAGGAAATAAAGCAAACTACCAAAACTCCTTCCTGGTGGGGAGAGGAGTAACTTCCCAATTGCTAAGCTTCACGTTTGGGCCAACAAACTGCACATCTGCTTTGCTAGAGCCTTCACCAATCTCTACCATATTGACCTCTTTGAAAAGACTTCGGAACCCCTTGGTTATCTCTTCATCAACACTGACCACAGGTTCTGGGACTAAGGAGGTTGGAGGTTTTTCGGCTCTTGGTTTGACAATAGACTTGGAGATGTGTGGGACGGGCTTGGAGAGAGACCATACCTTCTGTTTTGGATTCTTAAACCTTTTCATGTCCTCTTCCGTGGGCGTGAATCCCAAACCAAACGTGCCATAATTCCCATTGGGGCATATTGGATGCAAAATACCTTGCAGAGATGATCCCAGATCCTTACCCGACACAAAACCATTCTTCAACATTTCGTTCGCAACCATGACAAATGCGGAGGATAACTTGGGACCCGGAATGCATTTTCCTTCAGTGATCTTATCAACAGACACTGTTTCAAAATTTTGAAAGACCCACGGTCCCTTATCATCTTCAGCTTCAACAAATGGAACAATTGTGTCGTTGCCAGCTGACAAATCTTCCTCACCGTGCACAACTATTTCCTGCCTGTCCCACTCGAATTTAACCATTTGATGTAGAGAGGACGGGACTGCCTTAGCAGCATGTATCCAAGGCCTTCCCAACAACAGATTGTAGGAGACAACTACATCTAACACCTGGAATTCCATGGTGAACTCAACTGGCCCTATTGACAATTCGAGCATTATATCTCCAACAGAATCTTTACCTCCTCCGTCAAAGCCTCGAACACACACGTTGTTCAAACGGATCCTTTCGGTGCCAATCTTCAGTTTTTGCAGAGTAGACAAAGGACAAATATTTTCACTAGAGCCATTGTCAACCAAAACCCTCGAGACAACAGAATCTTCGCACTTCACTGTGAGATCAAGAGCTCGGTTGTGTTCTGTGCCCTCGATAGGAAGTTCATCATCCGAGAAGGTGATCCTATTTGCTTCGAAGATCTTGCTAGCTATCTTTTCCAGGTGGTTCACTGTGATCTTATCAGGAACATGTGCCTCATTTTAAAATTTCATCAAGACCCTGCGATGTTCATCAGAGTGTATCAGCAAGGACAAAAGAGAAATCTGAGCCGGTGTTTTCCTTAACTGTTCTATAATGGAATAATCCTGTCCCTTCATCTTCTTCAGGAACTCCTAAGCCTCTTCCTCGGTAATTGATTTCTTTACTGGCATCTGACTATCTTTGAACGGCTTGGCTTTTCTTAATTCTTCTGGGGCAAAACATCTCCCAGAACGAGTCAATCCTCCAGTTTCATTTACTTCTTCCTCTACTTCCTTTCCTTTGTATGTCACTATCAATTGCTTGTAATTCGACGGCACAGCCTTGGTATCGACCACGGGTGGTTGGGTTACTGGTTTAATGATGATAGGGGTAATAGGATCCCCTTTCACAACTAGGACAGGCTTACTTGGAATCCCCGGCACTACCACTTTTGAGCTTTCTAGACTTGCCGCAATATCCTTTGACATCTGTTTCACGACCAACACTGGTGGTTTCAAGTTGAGCGGGCTCGGCTTTTCTGTTGCCCCTTCAACTATCACGGGCTTTGCTTTGGTGGAGTCTGGATCCTTGACCAAATTATTTTCACTGGCCTGAATCGTCATGACGGACTTATAATACTTCTTGGGTTCCCCGTCCTTGTAAACTACTTCAATCATATGTGTCTCTTCTTGGGCAGGGAGAGGGTTTTGATTAATGTTTGTAGTGTTTGGGTTTTGGACTACAATTTGGTTGGTATCAATGAGCTCTTGGATTGCCCGTTTCAGGTGCCAACACATTTCTATGTCATGGCCTAGGGCATCAGAACAGTAAGCACATCTTATGGAATAATCGAGGTTCTTTGGAGGAGGGTTTGGTATTTTTGACTCGATTGGCCTCAAGACGTCCAACTGCCTTAACCTTTGGAATAGACTGGCATAGGATTCTCCAAGTGGGGTAAAAGTTTGTTTCCGTTGTTGCCTTTCTCTCTTATACTCTGGTTTTGGTAAAAAAATGTGGACCATTGGGGTTTTGGTAAGGTTGTGGAGATGGGTAGGCATTTTGTGGAGCTGGGTAGGTATTCTGTGTGACAGGAGCACGCCATTGTGGGTAAGGAGGGGGTTGAGCGTATGACTGTGCATGGTGAACAAAATATTGGGGTGGCCTGGCTAAGTCTTGGGGGCTTGGCGGGGAAAAGTAATATTGAGGGGTATTATATAGAGTTTGGATGTAGGTTTGAGATCGGGATCGAGGATGTGTGTATTGGTGAGGCGAACCCCTCTGGCCCTGCCATGATCCGAAGACAACCATCGCGACATCTTCCTTTTTCTTATTGCCTAGCAAACTTCTGGTACCACTCTGGATTGCCTGAGTGGTTGCTTTTATAGCAGAATAACTCATGATCTTACTGGATTTGAGCCCCTCTTCCACCATTTCTTCCATCTTTACCACATCATTGAAGGATTTGCCAACCCATGCTTGATACATTTCTGCCATCTGATGTTTCAACCTCCGGACCTCCTCCTGCAACTCCGACTCCGACTCAACAACCTCTCTTGGCGGGTCTACAACCCCAGTGTCTGTTTCCTTGCTAGCCATGACTGTTTGACTCTTTGATCGGGTGTTATACGGATGACTTGCCAGGATGCCAACAAACTAACCACCTTCTTGAATGTAGTTAGAGAATAACAGAGGACAACAACACAAAACTACCATGTTAGCGTTAGGGCATTTATCAGATAATAATATCACATTACGTGCAATGCACCTAGCAACAAATAGCGGTTCTAAGATGACTGTGAGGGTCGCAAGGTCATATGGCATCATCCCGATTTGATTATTTCATTCTTGCCTTCTCTTTCCTTTTTAACACCTCTTACCATTTTCTCTTTTTTGATGCAAAAATGACTTGATAGAACCCGATGTAGGTTGCATATGTATCAAAGTAAGCATGGTTCTGAAAAAGTAATGGGAAAGATAAAATTCGGGATTTTTCCTTTAAGACCGTATAAGAAGTGCAACAATGGAAGATCGGACACACTTGACTACACTTTGATTGACTTTGAAACTACCTAAAGGCTCGGTACACCTAGACAAGACATGTGAAAATCTTAAGAACATTTGAATAGGGTAGATCCTCAAACTACTCCTGGCTGGGATGGACCTTGGCTATCCGCCGTTCTCAAGCTTTGCAAAATGCTTCGTAGAGAAACACCAATGTTAGGAACGAAGACCCTGGCATGTGCCCCTGCCTCCTGAAGACCAACCCTAATCAAATATTGGCTATGCTGCTCCACTTTTGCTGCCAATTCCGCTAACTGAGACCTTATCAACTCGAACTTATCCCGGGGATCTTGGTCCGATACTTTCTCAACGTCCTCTGTCTGAACTGCCCGCCCCCTAGCTATGGTGGCCATGGGGTGCTGACCCCTGGTGGGGCGGGCTGTAACCAAATCAGGTACTCCTGAGTACACTCGGTCCTGCCAATGTCCTTTACTAATGTTTCTTTCTTCATCCTTTTTGCATTGTTCCAATATTGCACGTACTTGATTTTGTCAACCAGCTTTTTGCTAAAATTCATGATGTACCTCCGAAGATTCAAAGTTGAAGGTTCCTCTTGTCATCTGCCCAACTGTCGCATTACCCTGACCGGCGTATACGGCCTAACACACTTGAGTCCTATCAGCATCAGGAAAGGTTGCATGAGGCATCCTACCAAGATATCATCTAAAGGTAGCCAAGGTAGGCCCACAAAACATTCTCGTTCGTCCTCAAACCAAGGAACTCAATCCAAGCTGTGACACCGGGTATGTGAACTTAGGAGACTTCATCCTACGCTCGATACATATCATCCGATCCCTCAAGGCACGGTCGATGGGACAAAGTAAGGAAGCTGTGTGCAAATGCTCCATCATCCATAATTGTAGCAAAAGGTTACTTCCCTCAAAATACCTGACACCTCCCCTCACTTCAGTTAGGGTTCGGTACAACTCTGCTAAGATCATTTGCACAACGGTAACGGTTTTGTGTTGCTTCTCATGAAATAGCGCCATTACCACCGACTGTAGACGAGTACCAATGTGCCTCTCGTCTAATGGAAAAACCAGTAACCCTAATAAAGCAAGGCTAAAAGATTTGAGGTGACGTCTTTGCCATTTTGCTTTAGTCGTGCAGAACTCATCCCAAAAGGTGTCAAAACTATCCTGTGGTCCAAATCTGGCAAACAAATAATCCAGGGATATCCAAGACTGCTCAAGGCACTTCAAATGCTTGTTATCTTTTAGGCCCAGGTCATTAAGAAATCTTGTTCTAGAGTGGTCTCGGGGAAGTATCATATTCTTGCCTATATAACTTAAACGGGTGAGGCCGGACATTTCTGCCAGAGTAGGAGTCATCTCGCACTCCCAAAATTTGAAAGTCAAGTTTTGCGGATTCCAGTAGGTCAGCATTGCCTCTACTAAGTCTGGGCGGGGTGTGATACCAAGAAGAGAAGATAGGGTACCCAACTTCTGCATTAACTCATGCTGTTCTAATGATGAAAACATGTTCCACCACTTGATCAATTTCTTAGGAATCTTTACTACCATCAGCACCTTGGATCGAATCACCGGATCCATACCTAAATGAGGAGAACATGGTTAGCGACCCGAGATGACACCACAACATTTCTGGTGGATTAATGCAAGGCACAATTTGGCTATATTTTTAGATTAGCCTAAGTGGCTGAAAGTGACTGTTAGTGCAAACTTGACAAAGTGTATCCCCTTAAGCATGAGAAGTACTCTGCTTGAAGCCTACACGACTCTAATATCCCGTCAATCATGGTCTTAAAGAATTATTTGTGGAAATGGACCATTTGCAAAAATGGCCGACATGGCCAAATGTGGCTAGGGACGCAAACTGGACATGGCGGACCTTAGAATGACATGGTGATTGAGCTACTTTTGCAAAAATAACCCTATTTTACAATAATGGCCGATATGGCCCAAAAGTGGCTAAACATGCAAGAGTTTGGCTACAACCCCGGAAGCCAAGAACCTAAGACTTACTAGGAAGACCAGACCCTATGTGGGTTTCCTACGTATCCCGCCCCGGAAGATGAGAATCAAGTTCGCGTAGTTCGGAAAGACGCAACTAAAAACTTGATTTTATCTCTTGGAAAATGATGTAAAAACTCTTAGATTTTTTTGAATTCTTGGAGAAATGATGAAAACTGTAAAATCTTTTTTTTTGTTTGTTTTCTCTTTCTTTTCTTTTCTTTTCTTTTTTTTTTCAAAAAGAAAAGAAAATACTAGTTAGGCCCCATTTATTTCATTTTCACCTTTCTTCCTAAGACATCGGTCTGCCAAATGACCTGTATACCCTTCACAGATGCAACAATTAGCACATAGGATAATTAAACGTCATTTTGGGCCACGGGCCCATTTTGACAAATTTTGGACAGGCCTCCTACAAAGGGACACGGTGCCTGGGACCGAGCCTTACTAGATCTAAATGGCATGATGCAAATAAAATGACCTAAAGGCTGACCTAAGTTTGGGGTTTACTAACATGGCAGTTCGGGGACAGCGTATGGTCGATGGTGGCTGCTTAAGCTTTCCACCCACTCCATACGTCCGTCGGCTTCCCCTCCTAATTTAAGGGTGACTCAACAAAGAGATCTTGCACGCGACGCGTGCTCCGAGACTTGTTGCAGAAAGAAATGACCGGGCAATGCATATGATGACAGTTATAAAGCGATAAACACATAAAGCAAAAATCGTAAACATATAAACAACTAGCAAATAACAAAAACATGAAAGCATAATAAACGTAACAAAAACATGAAAGCATAATAAAAGTAAGTAAAGCTAACGAAAAACATAAAACTCAACCAAACATTTTAAAAGCCAACAAATCAAGTACTAGCTCGAACCCTCAAGCAAAAAATGAATAAATATCCCCAGCAGAGTCGCCAGAGCTGTCACTCCTCGTTTTGCCGGTTGAGACTTTACTAAACCCTTTTAAATAAAAGGCTTAATAAAGCTCGTAAAAGGGGGTTTCCAATTTGGAAAGTGACAAAGAGATGGATTAATCAGAAAAGTTTAGAGTCGCCACCTGACAATTGGTTCTGGTGTGCCAGGCCACCATTTTAGAACTTAGACTTGATGCCAAGTTCATACCAGAGATTTGGGTAAGGGGGTTCATTTGACTCGGGGAGAAGGTGTTAGGCATTCCCCGGGTCCCGTGAAAGTCACGGTTGCGTACTCGGTTTAGTTGACTTTTAGAATATTCGAATTGAGACAAACACAAACAAGAGAAAAACAAACGCACAAAAGGTTCGAGGTCGTTCCCACCTAATAAAAGGAAAATAAAACAAAAACTGAAACACTACGAGTTTCACTTTTGGTCTTCACATACAAATACCTCGGGGCATTCCCCGGAATATCAAATACATAAGTCCTTCGGGGCATTCCCCGGATAAATTCAACTAGGGAACGACCTTTCACCTCAAAAATTAACAAAACGTCCTAGTATTGCCTACCCAACTCGAGAAATGTAATAAGATAAGAAAATGAGATCTAAAATAAAGAAAGATAAAAGTTCAGTTCATGGCCTTGTTCTTTTAACTTTTATTTCATGCATTTAACCATACCCGATCTAAAGAGACACATAAGACAAGAAAAAGAACAAAACGTCACTGCAAATAGGGATTTGCTAATCCCATATGCGAGGCGCATATTGCGTGCAAGAATCGCAGATCAAAACAGAACCCCAGATCAAGGTTCGATGTCAAAATGTGATCCGATATGCGATCGCAAAGTGTGTCTGCGAGCCGCAAATTTCACGCGGAGATCGCAAATCAGAACAGAATCCTGGGTAAGATTTAATTTAGAAATGCGACAATCAAGTCAAAAATGCGAACCGCATATTAGTTATGCGGTCGCAGAGTCAACCCCAAACGCAAACTAATCCAGTATTTCTGGCGATTAGGTTCAAAATGCGAACCGCATATCAGTTATGCGGTCGCAGATTCAACACCAAACGCGGATGATTTGATTGCTTGTTTCGATTTTCCCATTGTTGGATGATTTTATCAAACATCAACCACGTTACGATACTCGCTAAGGTGTAATTTGAGCATATCAATTCATGAAGTCAACAAGTTGGATACAAACACCCATGACTCTATCGTACTTTCATCTTACGAAACAAATGAGCAAGAATTAAGAAATTGAACCTGAATGAGAATCCGTAGTGATTTTGAATGACGATACAAGCAACAGGGACAATGAGCCACAACCGGAACTCGAACCAGCAACTAGAATCGAAACCCCAGTACCTCCTTGACCGAAATCGATTCTCAAAGGCCTTTCTCTACCAAAACGAAGTTGAAGAAAGTAGAAGTATATGTTCCTCTTTTTTTTTTGTTTCATTTTTTGAAATTTTTGAAGAAGAAGAAGACTAAAATCGATTGATGATTTCTGTGAAAACTCCCCTCCTTTTTTGAACCTCCCCTCCCCCCCCCCCCCCC
>MCJB01052312.1:3720-24612 GCA_002018475.1 Nicotiana obtusifolia | reverse complement strand
CCCCCCCCCCCCCCCCCCCCGCTCTCCAAGATAACTGACTTATATTCTTGCTCTCCAAGAAAATCTTCCTCCCAGAGGAATCCCCAAATCTGTTGCAATTACCAGTGAATATCAGTAAGGAGGTCGTGTGTGTGTATATTGCGTGAGAGGAGAGAATATCTTTTGTGTCAGAATCCGTTATCGTGCGTGGCAGAGAGAAAGAGTGGGTTGGGCTATTTGCTGAATTTGGGCTTGATTTTGGATCCCATCATTTGCACAATTGGGCCAAAAGTAAACTAAAAATCTGCTATAAACATGCCCAAAATACAAGGCTTTTGATTGAATTAAGGAGATAAGAGCTTGGAACTATTTTTGGTATTTTTTCAATTTTGAACCTAAAACAGAAGTAAATTTAATAATAAAACTGATTCCTACAAAATAGGCTCCAATAAATATTCTAAAAGTATTATGACTATAAAAGGTGATTCCGGTATGTGGGTCAAAAACTACATGTCTACAGAAACAATGGAAGGAAAGCTACTACCAAACAACTAGAATATCAGCCACCTCAAATACTTCAACTTCTAAAGGAAAGAGTGCCCCCAAGTTGTACTCTTTTTTCACTCAGTTGAGTTTTGTCCCAATTTGGTTTTCTTAAGGAGGTTTTTAACGAGGCGACGAAGGGAACACTGCAAGTCGAAGTACGCGAAGGCTAAGCCCTAGTTACTATTTTATTGCTTGACCTCTCACTACTCTCTAGATCGACTAACAAAGGGACTGGATAGACCAGGACTGGGACTAGAACGTCAGCCAACACTCAAAATCTGTAAATTTCTCCAAGTACGTAACAAATGCAACAATGTCAAGTCAATAAACTTTACACTTACCACCGCATTTCTCTCAACTTCAAGTTATGTTTGACCTCGCCCGAACTAACACCTACCGGCCCTCGGCCATAATTATATTCAGGTTATGTTCGACCTCGCTCGAACTAACACCTACCGACCCTCGGCCATAATTAAATTCAGATTATGTTCGACCTGCTCAAACTAGCACCTACCGACCCTCGATCATAATTAAATATAGGTTATGTTCTACCTCACTCGAACTAACACCTACCGGCCCTCGTCCGTGATTAAATTTAAGCTACGTTCGACCTTACTCGAACTAACATCTACCGCCCCTCGGCCACGACTAAGTTCAAATATGTTCGACCTCGTTCGAGCAAGAAACAGAAGCAAAAAACACGCAAGTTCAGAAGTACATTTCATACTTAAACATTTTTTACTAAGGCTCATGAAGACACCGGCAAAATCACAAGCTTGCAACAAAATAAAAAAAGAAAGAGAAAAACTACTTGTCGCCGCCATCGGGATCTTCAGCACCATCGCCTTGGCCGCCGATACCTGAGCCATCTCGATCCTCTTCTTCATCACCATCGCCCTAAGGGTATGCAGCATCGTACCACGCGTTCTCTTTAAGCTGGTCCACGCCCCCGTCCCCCCTCATCATCGCCACCCTCAGGCGTGGCGGGATAATATCCACAAGCGACTCGAGCATCGCGGGCCTTAACATGAACATCATCAAGGGCGGCCACAGAAATAGACTCCACCTTATACGAATCTCAAAACACGTCCAACTGAGCTTCAGCATGAAACCATTCCTTGTATAGGTCCCAGGGAACATTTGGGAAGTTTGAAGTGCGAGAGGAAGATAGCTTCGCAAGCAGTTGAGCCATTTCAGCCTCTAAGGCGGCCACCCGGTCCTGGAGGAGGGAGTTGTCTTTTTCTAGCGCTCTGATCCTCTCCTCCAATCCATCTTCTTTTGCCTTCGCCGTAAATTGATCAATCTCCTGCTCGGCCCGGAGAGTCCTATTCGCCAACTTTAACATCTCCGATTTTCTCCGAGCCTCTAAATGGGAAGACTCCGCTTTCTCAAGCTCGCTCTGCTTCTCGGCGACTTCGCCATGATGGACCTCCATATGTAGCCGGCACTCCTCCAATTACATGTGCAGCTCGACCACCTGCGTCTGAAGATCGCCAATTTGGTCCTCTACGGCTCTGCTGACTTCGAGATCTTCCTCCTGACTTGTCAACATCCCCTTAAGGATACTACACACTCCGATGACTCTCACCAGCTCGCCATCCTTCTCCTTCAATTCATCACAAAGGGCCAGCAAATTGCCGCCCTCACCAAGCCGCCTGGAAACTCCTGGTACTTGACGCGGTACTCAAAATACTTGAGCTTCAACCTCTCAAATATTTCCTTACGCTTCTCCTCCCTTCGAGCGCTTTCAATCTCCAAAATCCTGGTCTGCTGTCATAAAAAGAGAAAGAAGGAAAGTAAAAATGAGAACTCCCATGCAAACAAAGGCAAAACACAAAAAATTAAAAAAACAACAAAAAGACAAAGACCTAAAATATTCACCTTGAGAGCAAATTCGGCTTTGCTCATCGACAAGGTAACATCGTCCAGCTCTTTGAGGGTTTCACCCTATATGTCGTAGCAAAGAGGCCCGAGGTAGGGACTACGTTCTTCGTATTCTTCAACAGATCACGATCCATGGGGATCGCAGTGGTCCTCGTAGAATCCTCCAGCATCACCTCGAGTTGGGTAAACCCGTCCTCCATCATCCTCAGGTCAGCAGCATCAATGTATGGACCCGTCTCAAAGCTGTCTTCGGCAACACCTTTGCCTCTCCCATCGGCCGGCAAGGAAGTATTATCAGCTGGCTACGAATTCGATGACCCCTCTTGCCGCAAAGTGTCAGAAGCCCTAGTGGCTAGCCCTTCGGGTTCCGTCATCGTAGAAGGGAAAGACACGCCCTCGTCGGCCTCCACCGACTTCGGAATCTTGGACGCCGGCCCGGCATCGTCTTCAATGAAAATAGTCACTGTCTCACAAAGTGTAAAATCATTCATCACCGAGCCAACGGCTCGGGCAAACCCGTTGCCAACGTCCATCGATCTCCTCTTACGGGGCATCAGGTCCCTATCACCTGGCAACGACTCCTCTTCCTCATCAATGAGACGGTACAAGGAAGAAGCCAAAGGTTTCGCGGCCAAAGTCTCCGCCAGATAAAGAAGGAATTGATGTTGAAGCAGCAGCGGGCGGGACCGAGGAGTGAGCAGAATCAGTCACGGTCATAGAAAGGATAGGAGCCGACGAAGCAGCAACTTTCCTCTTATGAAACGTAGGTTCGGGAGCTCTCGACCTCCTCGAGGACCCCCTAGCTGAAATTAAGGGAAGTACAAAGGGATAAGAAAGTCATTCAAAACAAACCACAAAAGAGAAATAACTAATAGGACAAAGACAAGAGTAACTTGCAAGTCGAGGGGGGAATCGGCCTAAACCTCTTGAAGAAGCCTGGTCACTCACGAATCCCCCCAATGTGAGGGAGGAGCAGACCGACCCAACCAGAAATGTACTTGACCAAAGGAGAAGGCGAGGTCTTGGCTAAAAAAGAAAACAACGAGAGGTCAGAATCTACAACAAAGCAAAATAAACCAAGTACCCACATGCAAGGGAGTGAGGCGCTTATGAGTGCAATTCCAAACTTCAGGGAAGCCGTCGACGTTGGCCACCACGTCCTCAGTTCTAACAAAGAAAAAGTTGAGCCAAAACTGGAGGTTAGTCTTGTTGTCCATCTTCACCACCAGACATTCGCCTCCTTGGTGGCGGAGATTCAACATCGTCCCTCTATAAAAGTTGGGGCCGAACAGGTGCATCAAGTGTCGAAGTGTAATCTCGACCTGGCCAACTCCGCAAACTTGGTGAGCATCCTTATGAGCTTGTAAACATACGGCACAAGTTGAGCCGGGCAAACCCCGTAGAAGCGATAGAATTCCTCCGCCAGCAGGAGAAGAGAAAGAGTGTAGCCGACATGAAAAGGATAGGGATAGAACGCGCAATACCCAGAACGGTGGTGCTGTACTGCATCCCACCACCGTGATTAGGAAGGTTGTACTTCACCTTGAGCTCTAAAAAATCAGCCTCCTTCATCGCTGACTTAAAGGTTCCGGGTTCGGCTTCAGGCAGTTTCATGAAATCAGACCTGAAATCGAGATTATGAATAACTATCTCTTCCAAAGTCGGAAATCTTTCGTCCTCTGCAGCAGTGGGAACGTTCTCCGCATGAGGAGTAAGAAGAATCGCCAGAAGAACCGCGTCACTTCCCTCGCTGAGCCCAGAAGGTATGTTAGACATATTTTCAACGAAAGAGAGGAAGGTATCAAACAACTGAGAACTAGAAACGATAAGGATCGTTGGAGTGGAAGGAAAAGATGCACAACTATAGAATAAAAAGAAGAAGATACAGGGCTTTGTTGCAAGAATTTCGTAAAGTTTGAAGTTATACCCTCACACCCCTATTTATAGGAATTCAAGCATCATAACCAAGAAATTGATTTATCATTACCTGGCACCGTAACTGAAGCGACAGATTCAATCAAAAGACGCACGCGAAATGAAGCGACGCATCGGGAAAATGCATCATAATGACGCATGACGTCATGACATCACCTTGATTTATGACAGCACAACTCCTGAGTTCGCAGCTCACAAAGGGGCACGTTGCCAGCTCGCCCCAATCATTACGACCCGGTCAGCTGGTCCAATCGTTTCGACTGCAATAAATAAAATACTCTCACCAAGCCCGCCTGAGGTCGGCCTCAATAAGCGGAAGGACTAACTGTATGGATTAAAATCTGTCCTAGAATATTTATGATAAGATACCACTAAAGAAAGAATTCTCGAGCCATCGTTAGTCGAGGTGGACCAAGAAGCAGCAAGACTCATAGCCGAAGAGTCGACAAGAGCCTTGGTCGAGATATCAATAATGGTCGAGGTCGAGCACCTTTGATGAAGCTATAACGACTAGTTTTCGAAATAGGACATTAAAGTGAATATTCTAGTGGATATTCTCTGCACTTATACTATTAGTGTTTACTAGGAATATGTCTCATTTAAATAGAAAAAGAAGACAATGATATGAGAAGGTGACATTCATTTTGAAAGAATAGACTTTTGACAAAAGATTCTCTCTCTCTTACTAAGATACAAACACTACTATTTCATCAAAATTCTCGTCCATATTGTTCCATACTTTTCTATCATATCCGAGAATAATTCGAACATTCTAGAATTTGTGTGTCACTCATCATTGTCACGAGGAACAATCATCTAGTTCATCCTTTATTGGGTGAATCACTCCTCCTATTTACTTAAATATCATTTATTGTTATTCATTGCTATTGAATGTTACATTATTGCTCATACTTCTTGGAATAGTTATTGCATGTTGCTGTCATTCGTCTACCAGATCTATTTGACGCTAATTACGTTTTCGGAACTCACATCTAAAAATATTATCCTTAACTAGGTTTAACCCATTATCACATAATTTAATTATTTAACCCAAGAGTTATATTTTTCGGTCAAACATAACTAATCGTAACAACTGATAAAGATAAAAGATGTATAAATAATTTACAGGTTATATATTTATTAGTTTAGTTGATTAATTAAAACACAGAATATCAGTAAATATTTCTCTAATTCAATCCAAAAAAGTAAAAATTGAATGAGAGAACTCTTTTACGATGAATTTGTCTGTTTCCTACCAAATGCAAAAACAATAAAGAAGCAATAACTTGTCATTTGGTAAACCGCGTTGATGTAACATTAAGATACTAAAAATAGTATACAAAAGTTTCCTTTGAAGTAGTCCAATGATATTTATGTGCATACGTTATAACTACGTAGAATGTTTTGGGCGAATTCTTTTACAATTTACTGAAGCAATGTTCTTTTTTGACACATATTTCAATTAATGCAAAGATTGGTACGGCAGGGGGCAAGGAGCTATTAATATTTAGTATGATGGGTGGGGTATAGCTTTTACACTTCTTTTGACTATTTTTGGATTGCATGGGAAGCACCAATAATGGATGTGTGTGGTAACGGGGAAGTAATCTTTTATTTCGTAAGTAAAGTTATCGAATTCGAATTTTATATATGAAATCGATTTTGTTAGAAAATATTTTATCGTCAGTAATTGATATTTTGGTGCGAATTAAAATTTAGACTAATACCAACATAAATATTAAACACCAAATAGAAAATCAAATAGAAAAACATCACCCGGGAAGCACGTGGAACAACTTAGTATTATGAGTATCTGATACGATCTATTTCTTTTCTAGACTTCCTTCTTTTCTTATTGACAAAACCAAACCCTATCAATTTCATAATGTAGTTATAGCCCTCATTGTTTCTTATTTTTTTCCCCTTAAATTGGAATTATCACCATTTTTGTTTTATATTGAAAAACGAAGGCCTAACAGTCCTAATTAACATAATTGAAGGCTGCCCACTTTCATTTGAACCTTGGTCTAGAGTATTGTGAGTTTATAAGGATATCGTATATAATATCAATTTTCATGAGCATTTAGTGTAATTGTTTTTTACCAACGTTACTATAGTTTTCGTTTCAACTTTTTCACTTCGTTTTTCATACTAGTATCTTGCTAACTAGCTAATGCGTTTGAATTTGTTGGTATAATCTTTTTTTTTTTGTTGACAGTCAATAATGAATTTTTTTACATGAGCACTCGTCATACTTGAAAATAATCCAAGAGTTAATAATAAATATCCAACTCCATATATAATGAAAATAATCGTTGTTACTTCTCAAGATTTTTCTCCATTTTCCCCTTTTATAAATGTAGATATGTATTCAGGATTTGAATAAAATTTTGTGGCATTTTATGGATTTTTTGATACAAATACTGGGGTTTCGCAAAGGTTAATGGATTCACGTGAACTCATAGGTTACGTTGCAAATCTAACTATGTCCATAGGTAAGGGGTGGGTATCGATCGGTTCAGTTCGGTTCGATTGTGAATGTTATCGGTTTAGCATATTAGTTATCGATTTATAAATATGCTAAACCGATGACTGAGCCGATAAGATATCGGATATCGGTTATTCGATTATCAAATCCTTATCGGTTCGAGTATCGGTTTACTCCATAAAAAATAAAAACATCCAAAAAATACCATATTTTTATTATAGAAATCGTTTCAATTTTGAAAAATAAAACTTTCTTTGCATGTGAAATACCAAGAAATGATTTCAATTCTCAAAGTCATAATTTAGTAGGGGTAACTAATAAGATATTCAACAATCTAATCTTACTAACTATCACAATAGCGGGCATAATTCAGAGAAAAATAATAAGATTCTAATCTTGTAATGCTGAATAATCAGTGCAACAAAAGAAACAAATAGAAGAATTAAAAATCTGAATAATTAACCCTTTAAAGTTTAAAACCAAAAATCTTAATTGAAGAATAAAGATGAGTAGTTCAAAAAAGTTTAAAACTTATCCTAGTGGTGGATTTATTAATTAGTGGGTAAAATTATAATATATAATTTAATAAAGCTTATTGAATAATCGGTTAAATCGTTAATAAAATTGAGCAAATCAAGACCCAAACCGATAATTCAATAATCAAATAACATTAAATCGTTACTGAATAGTTTATCTTATAATTCGATACCAATAATCCAATAATTCTTTTTCTATTCGGACCATTCATTTTATCCTATATGTGCCCAGCCCTGGTGAGCATGGATGGAAATAGTGAAAGATGAACATTGAGTACTTATTGCAATTTGCAGGGACGAGAGAAAGGACATGCTGATGCTGTTATTAGTGACGTAAGTATTAAAAGTGAAATTGTAGGGTCAATTGTTTTTTTTTACTCCTCACAAACTTTCTTTTTAATTTTATTATCTTTTTTTTTCACAAATAGAAAATTTATTTTTATGGTAAAAAAATTTATCTTTTACGTATACGAAATCTAAAAATATCATTTTTTTTAATTTAAAATTGTAAAAGAGTATGATGTATAAATAGCATGAAATTATAGGGCTCAACCACCCAATTGTTATGTTAGGTACTCACTACGTTTACTTTTACTTATTCACTATAGAATTTACAGTATATAATTTATTATGATACTCATATTAATTGATGTATAGTCTTAATAGATTTGAAAAATAATTTGAAATGAGTAAATAATATTAAAGGCAAAATAGAAAAAAAAAATAATTTATATATAAAAATGAACAAGTAAAAGTGAACGAGGAACTGCGTTTAAAAGACATCATGAAATTGAAACTTTTTATCAGTAATTCCCTTGTACTATTAGATGTGAAGAGGTACCGCTTTCAGGTCCATCCCATCATGTGATAAATGGAATAATATTCTTTGAAAATGAATAGCTTTTACAATTATTATCATTAATTATTGCAAGTGATTTGCACAATCATCCTTTGGCAAACTAAAAAACGAAAAAGGATTAAATATATCCTTATATTATGAGAAAATATTTAAATGTACTTTTTGTTATATTTTGAGTTCAAATATATTCATGTCGTTATACTATTGGTTCAAATATATCCATCTTGCGTTAAGTTTGTCCAAAGTGGACATCGAATCTTACGTGGCACTGACATTTGATGAGGTGAATGCCACATGATTTGCTACTTTAGCGCCCCAAACCCATCTTACCCCTTATTTTTATTTTTTTCCACCACTAAAGTTTTCTTCCGTTCCACTATTATTGCCATAATTACTGTTACCATGAAAAATATTATATTTTAAATTTTAATTTTTTATATATCGATTAAGGGCGTTGAGGTGGCAAGCCTTGTGACATCTACTTCATCAAATGTCAGTGCCACATAAGATTGGATGTTCACTTTGAACAAACTTAACGAAAAATGAGTATATTCGAACCAATAGTATTGCGACAGGGATATATTTGAACCAAAAATATAACGAAGGGTATATTTAAATCTTTTCTCAATATTACAGGTTTATATTGAATTTTTCAGTTCCTCAGAAAATAAAATAACTAACTTTGAAGTAGTAAAAATTAGTTTGGCAGATTAAACCACCACGAACAAATGAAGTAATAGGTTGCAAATTAAAAAATAAAGATGACAGCCCGGTCTACTAAAGTTTTACTTTACTCAATGCGGGTTTCTGAAATAAGCCAGACCACAGTAATTCTTATCTGTTGTAAAGAGTGTGTGAATGAATGTTTATACAAGATATTTATCCTTACACGGTGCAAAGTTAAATTTCATAAGCTATTTCTTACCTTTAATTTTCTTGCTTATAAAAAGCACAATAATTGAGATAGCCAGACATACCAAAAGGAAAAGAAAGAGTTCTACCTGCTATCAATCTTATTTCTTTTCTTGTTACTTCATAACGTAATCGATGTTTAACCATTTATATCTCGTGTAAAATATCTTCTCGATCGAGAATGTTGAGGCATCTAGAGATTGGACTTGACAAATTTCTATATGTTCTTGTCCAAAAATTTTGGAACTATCTTAACTCGAGTATATATACAAATTTTAAGGTCTACAGCAATTAGGTTAACATCGGTACGAAGAGAGACGAATTTGCGCATACACGGGCGAAGCCAGGATTTCAACTTTATAAATTTTGAATTCTGGGACCACGATTTTAAGTGTTAGTGATCGGGTTCTAGAATGAATATTTATACATATCTCATGAATTCAAATCATCTAATACACTGTTTGAGCAAAGTATTAATGATTGGGTTCTAGAATCATCCAATATTTGAAGTGTTATGGGACCACGACTTCAAGTGGTAATGATTGAGTTCTAGGATTAATATTTATACATATCTCATGAATTCAAATCATCAAATATACTGTTTGAACAAAGCTACGAACATTGGCCGAATCTGTAGTCCGACTTGTGCCTCTGCCGCTAGCATCACTGGCCAATCACTAAGCAAAATCCAAACAACTTAATGTGAATTCAATCTTTAATTATCTAGAGGGTGTTTGGAATGGCTTTTAAGCTAGTTAAATTAATTTTAATTTTAATTTTATTTTTTTTAATATTTGACAAAGTTAAAAAGTACTTAAAATAAATTAAAAATCGCTTAAAACAAACCAAAAGCAATCAGTTGGGCGACCCCAACTTATCACTTTTTGGGTTAAAAAATATATCTGCTGAAATACTGCTTTCTTTTCGGCTTGTGTCTTCGATCGTAACTATGACCTGTCGAGCCTACTTGACTAGATTAGTAAGTCTTTCATAACATCTAAAACGAATTTGTTGTGTTAAATATGGCAGGCTTCTTAAGGTGCTGTGTAATCTTATCAACAAGTCGCATTTATCGTATACAGAATAATATTGTATAACAGGTTATAATTAACAGCATTATCTCGACTCGTCATTAAATGATTAAAAATTAAACTAGAGAATATCGATATAAGTAAGTAATTATGGAAAACCTTCACGTGCTACTACTTTTAGATTAAAGAATAAAAAAGGAAAAAATTGTTGTTATTCTCGATATTGGGATATACAATATGCTTTTATACAATAGATGGTTCTTGTATTTGGGGAAAAATATTATTTGGGTAACTTTAGGTAGGGGGACGGGTCAGTGCAACATCCAAGTAACCTAACCGGCGTGTGCCCAATTAAGGCCCTAGTAATACGGGACAGGGTTCTGGTTGGAACTTCACGCGCCATTTCAATCCCCAACCACTAACTAAGCTAGGACACAGATTTTTTCTTTATATTTTTTTAAAAAGTGACAACATTATTTGTTCAAGGAATTTGATCATATTTTTAAGAAAATTTGAAAGAAAGCTTTCGAGTTTCAAAAACTGAAGTAGTTTTAAGTGAAAATTTTTTCCTCTACTTTCAAAAACTTTAATTTTTATTCGAGTAAAATACATGTCCAAATAAAACTTCAACTTTTAAGAATTATTTTTCAACACAACTTTAAAAAAATCTTCTTTCAAGTTTAAGCAAATTAACGTCCAAAAAGCTAGCTAATAGTAGAGGTATCCACTAAAAAATAACTAAATAAGTTACGAATTTCGTCGCTAATCTGATGATAAATTGCTTGCAGCTAACAATTATTTTATATAATTTGTCACTAATCCATTAATGAATAAAATTAGTGACGAATTTTATGTTTAGCTACATAATTTGTCCGTCGCTTCCTATATTTTAGTAGCGACCAAACATTTCCCAATATCTCAAACTTATCGGCAAACTAATTCAAAGTGGTAGTAGGAAACTTACTTGTTTAGATTTTAATTTATTTAATTCATGTCTAAATATGATTTGTAGACATAACCAATATAGGTATAGGTTTTTCTCTAGGCAAAATAGTTTTCATACTATTATAAATAGGGATATTAGTAGCTTATTTTATGTGTGGAGAAAATGAAGAATTGAAGAGAGCTTTCAGAGATTAATAATAAAATATTTTTCTTCAAATTGGTATCAAAGTTTCTACGATCTTGGGAGAGCATCAAGTAGCTTTCGCTGTCGGTGGGCGGCGCTAGCCAATATGTGCCACCCGTCTGGCCATTGAGTACGTTGGCAAATGTCAGGCCAAAGAAAATGTTGGCAAAATCATATATAGCTGTCAACAAAATTAGATTATTCGATGAAAAGTTTCAAGACAGATTCAAGAAAAAAAATAAGTTTAAAGATGTGTAAACAAATATGGCACAAGATGAAGAAACTCTTCTCTAAAAGTTGGAGAGAGGTTTGAAACAAGTTGGAAGTTGATTATGTGTTTCAACAAAATTGAGTGTTGGTGACTAAGTGCGTTAACGGATGTTGAAGGCAGGTGCTTCAATAAAATTGGGTGTTGGTGACAAAGTGCATCAACGTGAGTTGGAGACAGGTGCTTCAAAAAAATTGAGTATTGGTGACAAAGTGCATCAAAGGGAGTAGAAGACATATGCTTCAACAAAAATAGGATGTTGGTAACAAAGTGCATCCACGTGAGTTGGAGATAGGTGCTTCAACAAAATTAGGTGTTGGTGACAAAGTGCATCAACGGGAGTTGAAGACAGGTGCTTCAACAAAATCGAGTGTTGGTGACAAAGTGCATCAACAGGAGTAGAAGACAGGTGCTTCAACAAAAATAGGGTGTTGGAGACAAAGTGCATCAATAAGAGTTGAAAACATGTACTTCAATAAAATTGAGTGTTAGTGACAAAGTGCATCAACGGGGGTTGAAGACAAGTACCTCAACAAAATTGATTGTTGACGGCACATCAACGAGGGTTGGAGACATAAGCTTCAACAAAAGTAAAATTTGGAGAAAAGTGCTCCAAGACAACAATACAAACAAATGAGATGAATACGACTTTGAATTACGGGAGAATATTAGAAAACAAATTCAAAATTGTAGTATGAAACCTTACTTGTTTAGAATTTAGTTTATTTAGTATAGGAATAAGTTTTTCTATTTTTAGTTAAAATAGGTATTCATATTATTATAAATAAGGATATAAATAACTTATTTTATGTGTGAAAAAATAAAAAATTATAAAAAACTTTCAGAGATTAATAATAAAATATTTTCCTTCGAAACTAGATAACAGGATCAAGTTTATTTCCCCAAATGTAGTACTATTTTACGCAACCCCTTTCTTTAAAGTGCTGAAGATTCAAAGTCATGCTTACCAGAAGAAGAAAAAAACATCTGTGCGAGCAAATGTGTCTTCTTTTTGCTTTTCTCTTCTCAAAAATACTGTTATCAACTTCTAGATATTCTTTTTAATTTCAACTTTAATTTTTTCTTTTTAGCTAAAGAGAATATATTTTATGTAAAAAACTAATTGCGATAAGATGTGAATTCTCCTTAGTACTTAATTTGAAGGGTCATTAATAAAATGGCCAAATACAAAAAAGGCAATGAACCAAAACATAGAAGTATTTTTGTAGCATTACTATTACAACCATATTTAGACAAAATATCTGCCACAATTTTGACTTCTCTCTGAAGATATGTTGCACAGGTTGCCCTTCAAAAACCTGCAACTTTCAATAATTTTTTTTTTAACTTCATTTAAATATTTATCCAAATGCCAGAAATTAGTAATTATTAGAACTATACACGATCTATCTGTTCACGTTTATTTCACATGTAGTGGACCACTCCAATTCATATTGTTGAATATGAGTACGATGAATATCATTTTTTATGTTTTATATATTTTCGTATGATTTATAGATTATGGGTTCGAGCTAGAGGTGTATATAGGTCGGGTTAGTTCGGATTTTTTAATTATCAAACCAAACCAATGGTGTCAGGTTTTTAAATTTATAAACCAAACCAAACCAACAAAATCGGGTTTTTCAATCTCAATTTTTCTCGGGTTTTTCGGGTTTTTTCGGGTTTTTGAGTTTTTATCCGGTAAAGTCTTCATAGCATAAAATATGTAACTTGTGCTCCAAATATTTTTTAAGTCCTAATAAAATATAACTATATAATGTGTTTTCCAAGAAACTAACACAACGATATTAGATAAGTCATAGCATTATAATAAAATATTTAATAACAAAGATAAAATAATAAAATTACATAAAACAAATATTGCTAACTAATAAGCCATAATGAAAATTAACATAATCTAAAAATACTATATAGGTCATGCTAAAATAAGTATAACTAATAAGTACTAATATTAATTACATAACTAAGCACTAAAGAAAAAGATAAATTAAGTTATGCTTTTTCATTATAAACTAGTGTAAAACTAAAAATATCCAACATTATCGTCATTTCTAGTATTGAATTGAATTTCTTTTGTTAGCACTAATATTGATTAGAACTTTGTTTGAGTTACTACATTTATGGGCTATAAAAATCTTTTACCATTCAAGAATGTTAAGTCTAAACTTGAAATAATATGTTAAAAGATAAAACGGTGAATGCTTAAGAAATGTTTATAAATTATATTACAATAAATATTTATATGGATAAAATATATTTAAAAATTATATAAATGTACTATCGGGTTGATTTGGTTTAGGTTTGACTTTTTTTTAGTTAAAATCAAACCAAATCAATTATGGTCGGGTTTTATTTTTCAATACCAAAATCAAATCAAACCAAACTACATCGGATTTTTTTATTCCGGTTGACTCTTATCGGATTAGTACGGTTTATCGATTTTTTTGTACACCCCTAATTTGAGCCATAATCGTAGTAATTGATATTTGTATTATAATAGATTTTACATCACATCCTTAGAATATGGTCCTTTTTTACCCCTTGCATGAATATGATATATTCTGTATACCAAAATATATATATATATATATATATATATATATATATATATGAAGTGATTCAAATAACACTTGTCTTAGAACCTATCCAGATTGTTACCATGCATAACTATGTGGTCCATATCATGGGACCAGCTCTGTGGGTTCTTGGGGGAAGAAAAGGAGAGAGTAAATAATTGCAATGGGGGTTGGTGAGAAAAGACTATACATGGATAACCTAGTAGAAAGATTCAGCTATCTGCCAAAGTGTTTTGGCATCACTGGTTTCAGGGGGAACGAAGCCAGAGTGTTGGCTACGATCCTATTAAAAGTGAGAGAGGTGGTGCGACAACGAGGACTCCCACCTCTTTATCCCACCGTTAAGAGGTAGATTTAGAATTTTAATTTTTTGAATTATAATTTTAATTATTAATAACTTGATTTAATTTTATGAATTCTAAGGTAAGGCCGTGATATCTCCGCTATAAAGTAAAACTATTATCGTGGTAGTGATAAATAAGGCAAAGATTTTAAGTATTATAGGGATAGGGTTTCACTTTTCACTATAGACATAATATTAATGAAGGGGTGTGAAAAACTTCAAAAGACAAATAATATACACCAAATGTTGTACTACTAAAAAACCCTTATTCCAACAGCTCCTGTCATAAAAATTTTCCATTACAAATGGAGTATGTTTATTTCGCCTTTAAGGGGTCGTTTGGTACGAACACAAGTAATGCAGGGATTAGTAATGCAGGGATTAGTAATGCAGGGATTGTAGTGCCGGGATTATTTTTATCAAGTGTTTGGTTCATTGTATTAAAAATTAATTATGCAATGTATAAGTCTGGATTTAGTAATTTTAAGTCTTATCCATGTATAGCTAATCCAGGGATTAGTAATCCCTTCCTTTCCTTGGTATTAGTTAATCCCTCATATGAGGTATAACTAATCCATGTATTAGGTAGGAGTAAATTGAATTGATTGAACGGATTAAATTTTTATACGGGAATTATTTTACTTAATACGGCCTACTAAACGACCTTAAATGTCTCGAAAATAATACAATACAAATGAAAGAGAGGATGACCACAGAAGTACAAACTCGAAAACAAGTGGCGCTAAAGTACAGTAAAAGGAAAATGGTGAGAGTCTAATCGCCACGTTTTCTGGGCAATGCTTTGACGTTTGTAAAAGTGTCCAACTTAGAATAATTTGACGAGGGGCATTTCTATGACCTGTCTTTGTCTGCTACAAAAGAAATCTGATGTCTATGTGAAATGCATCATATCCTCTTTATAAAGACACCAACGCCCAAATTTCTCTGCAATTTTAGTGCTTCAATTGAAAGGAAAAAGAAGACAATTATTTCACTTTCTATGTATTTACATCCAATTCTTTGTGTTTTGTGGACCAAAGATGCAAAAACAAATTCACAATTTGAAGTTGATGAGTTTTAAGTTTTTAACGTGTTTACCCTTAAATTCGAGTATCAATTGAATTTGTTCGTAGTGCTAAGGATGTGTGAATCAATTTGATACAACGTAAAATATAATGACAAATAATTGAAATATAATAAATAGAAAAGGAATAGCCAAACCACAGTAATTGAATAGCTGATGATGAAATGCAATAGAGAGGATAGAATTCGATAAACAGTAACAGTTCTTAGTATTCTCTCGTATGTCGTGTGTCTTACAATGAAAGTAGATACCCTTCTTATAGGTAAAAGAAAGACTCCTTAATATGGTAAAAACCCTAATTACAAGATAAAATCCCTTCAATTAAGGGATGGGATATCTCCAAAATGGTGGCTTAACGTCTATGACGGTTGAGATATTCGCTCCCGCCGAAATATCAGGAATCCACGAAATATCCGGTCGAAACTGATCTTTCATTACGAGATGTGCTTTCGTCGGCCAATGTCGGTCACCCCGTTTCGGTTGCTCCAATTTCGTGCTCGACTTGTTGACCTCGAATCGAGGCAACCCGGTCTTGCATTGTGTCCGGGCTCGACTCTTCTCGAGCAATCGATCGTATTCGACCCAATACAGATAGTCCCCTCGTTTATTGGAGAGTAAGGACAAAAAACGACATGAACCGTCATTCTTCGAGCTTTTTGGCTAAGTAATCAATATCTCCATTAAGCGTGCCACGAAGTCAGAGTCATCAAATCGTTCAACCCTAAAAGGACCCTTTGTGTGACGGCAGTGCCGTGTCATTGATTCGCTCAAATTACACCTTAATAATAGTGTAAGCGATCGATGTCAAATATAGTAACCCAACAAGGTTGGGGTCAAATCCCACCGGGAATAGGCGTGAAACTATTGTCCAATTAATGTAATACTTCACTAAGTCGTAATTCTAGCAAGTAGCCAAATAGAATAAAGAAGTGCTGAATATATATAAGGAAAGCGAAAATTGAAAACTAATGTTTAAGAATAGTTTGAACGTAAGAACTATGAATTTACGAAATCAAGGTTGTGCCCCCTTTAATGTAGTAGAATGTCCTTGATACTAATATTGAATTCCTTCCTTGATATGCAATTGATGTCTAAATTACTACCCAATATCTCCCAATATTTGGATATTGTATCCTCTTACGATTCTCCCGACTACAAAAGAGTCAATCTTAAGAACAACCAATTAATTGCCAAATGAAAACCTACTTATTCCTAAGTGGTTTCGTTAAGCAAGGTTTAAAGCCTTGAATTTTTATTATTTATTTCTACCAAACTCTATCTCACTTTTCCAAGATAAGTTAGAGGTAATTGGCTTTCATTAATGTTTGCAACCATTAACGATCAGTTCAAGAACGAGAAATAAATAAATATCAAGCTTCCTTTGGAATTCGAATTCAATATCAAGATATCAACAACATTCTACCCATCTAGGGTTCACAACCTCAGCGTTTGAGTTTAGCTACACATGCTAATAATTAAAGAACAAGGAGAATAACTTATGTCATCTTACAAAAATAGAAGGTTTTCAATCACCAAAGCTTCTCAGAATTCAAAAAATAATCAAGTGCCGTACTTTCTACTCTAAGTTCTGACAAGAATCACTTCACAAAATCCTATAAAACCTATTTATAGAGGCCCAAAACCCGAGGCAAATGTCGGTCAGCTTTACCCTAGTTGAAATAATGCGAACCGCATTCCTGTCGCAGAACAGGAATGTGGTTCGCAAATCATCATCATCCGTCGCAAATCACACCAGTCAGTTTTGCTCTCGTCGCATCTTGGTTTGCGCTTCGCATTTTGAATATGCGATCGCAGAATACGATCGCATTCTTCACACTAATTTTCCCCCATAACTCTATTCATGTTTGCGATTCCACCAGGCCAATTCGCGGTTCGCATTCCTGTTTTGCGGTCGCATTTGCGACCGCATTCTCAACATGACGATTGGCTTAAAGTTCTGTCTTCGTATGCGATCTACTTGTAGACTATGCGATTCGCATATCCATTCTGCGACCGCATTTCTACCGATGCGATGCTCTTAACCTCTTTTCTTGGGTTCAGCTAACTTTTTGCACTCTTTTCTGTTCTTCAGGGTCTTGACACTTGTTATTCTTTAAATACACTAAAATTACATAAATATCACGAGAATTAACAAGTAAAACAAGTTAGACTTTAAGCAAATAGTATCAAAATATGCCGAAATTACCCGGCACATCAACACCCCCAACTTAAACTCTTGCTTGTCCTCAAGCAACCCAAATTGATACTCTCCTAATCTAAAATCTACTTAGCAAACATGAAGCAATACTGACCATGGAGGGTGGTTGTTGTTAGTATCTCAACTGTAACTCTTTAAGATCTGTACCCCCTTTGAATCATTAATAAGTTCAAAAACAACCAATTAATTGGTGAACTTTGAGCCTCAACAAAGTAACTAAAGGCTACCTTCAGCCGACTACACTTATGCCTTACCCAAAGCTCAACTAACTGTCAACCTAGCAGTGTATGTGCCCTCACTGGAAAGAAAGTCCCACTCTCACACAATTCATCATAGCAATACAAAGGGACTAAAATGCAAGTACACTCACTCTCAGAACAAAATTTCAAGTGTCACCCCATGCCACACTATAGGCTTGCCCTTATTTTAATTCATCACCTAGTTATCAGCACACTCAGTCGGAGATCACATAAGGACTTTGTAAGCTTGTAATGTCGGTTTAAGGAAGGGTAGGATATATATTTAGATAATAGTGGCTACTTCCTCCTTGAACACTAATTACATGCTTCTTTCTTTTAACCTTTTGTTTCTTGTTGACCCCATGGCCTCAATAGCCTTACGTTCCCGCATCAGACCTCACTTTGCACGCCTCTTTATTTGATTCTCAAGCTCCCTTTTTTTTTCATTACATAACTCACTTTTTGTGTTTTTTTTTTCTTTTTCTTTTTCTTTTATGGAGCTTTCATAAATTCACATGAACTTTTGAGGTACGGGATCCTAGTCTCATTTCACAACCTTGCCCATTTCCCTGTTGACCCACACCCCCAACTTAAACGTTTAGCAATGTTCTCAATGTTCAAGGAGGAACGGGTTCAAAAGAGATCATGTTTTACGAATGGGATAGGTTTATAATGCGGAGGCCAAGGAAAAGGCTACAAGGCTCAAATAGGGTACTAGTGATATTCATTATGCACAGGTAAAGCTGAAAAGGCTAGAAAGGTTTCATCAATAATCAAAGAAACCCTAAGATCATTTCTCTAACTCAGTGCACGTATGATAGGCAACGAAAACCAACCGGGTAAGTTCTAGGTGGCCGCAGTGAACACAAGAATTATCAAAATAAGGTGCTCACACACATTGGCACACAAACTGTTCGGTTAACATAGTTTACAGCTTAAGAGTTCACATTTAGTCACTCGCGGCTTTCCTCGTGTACACATACACGATTCTAAGTAAACCTAGAGTTACCAAGTGAGCCTCAATTCACATAACTGATTTGTTACAAGAGGTTACTCACACAGGTTTACATACTTGATATTCAACAAACATACCATCCTGGTCAATATACTTCATATTCATAGGACCGGTTCTACTATTACACCCTTGAAAAAGAACCCGGCAGAAGAAAAAATAAGGGGCTTTTATTGCTAACTATTTAATTATAACAACATATATACATAAATCATGAATCATTTCTATATAATGTACAGTTATCCAATGTCACTAAACATACCCAAAACTAAATCAAATATACAGACAAAACAATGATATGAGGCTACCACCCCCAACATAAACACATGCATTGTCCCCAATGCATAAAAAGAAATACAAAGGACAAGGGGCTCCCTAGTGGCGCAATTGCGCGAAGAAATACAGTAGCCTAGGTCTTCGTCGGAGCTGGAGGAGAAGTGTGGGTCTGGTCCGGAGCAGGTGGTGGAGCCGCTGAGCTGCTAGCTTCTCCCGTTGGTGACCATCTCCTAGCAGCCTTATCTGCTAATGATCGCTCAATGGCCTTCTCGATGTCGGCTTGCTCTTGTTCCTCCTCCGCCGTAAGCACATCAATTTCTTTTCCTTTTGGCTTAGGGGATGCACCCTCATCGAGCTCTAAACTGGCCTTCTCTGATTCGCCCCCTTCGAATTCTGATGACCCCTCCGATGCCTCGTCATCAGTATAATCAACCTGGACTGTAGGGGCAGGAGGCTGAGACACCTTAGCAGACGAAGGTGTGATGTCTGCCATTAGTGTCGTGAAGTCCAGGCCCAAGTCAGCACGGCCAGCACCCTGGTCACCCTCGTTGGGGAGGAGAGAGGATATGTCGAACTCCAGATTTTTCATCTTCTGGAAGTCGGTCTTCATTGATTGTACTTCTTTCCTTAGTTGGGGCAAACCCCTCACCTCACCTCTTTCAATTTTTTCAACCCTCAATTCAAGCTTGGTCAACCTCTCTCCGAACGCTAATTGTTGTTGTTGCAGCGGAGTCAAGGCCTGTTTAATCAGTGAGGGCAATGTCTTCAAGAGTTGGTCTACTTTAGAATTTGCGTGATGAGCAAGTAGACCGAGTCTTGAAATGGCTGGCAGGTGTGAGGCTGATAGACCAGTGGTAGATGAGGGTGCAGTTTCTTCAGCAACTGTAGAGGTGTCAGGATCTTGGGGAGACAGGAGATTCTGGGAGTCAATGTCGTCAATTGGGGTTACTGGTGGGGCAGCTGAATCACTTATACGAGTGATATCTATATCTCTCGTAGACCTCCGGAGTTTGTCTTGTTGTGGTAAGAATGGGACATTGACCTCTTGGCAGAGGGTGGTGATCAAACTTGGGAAAGGAAGTGATGTGGCCCGCTGAGTAGCCCGGATTCCAATTTCCTGGAAGATCAGACTCCCCACATCAATTTTAATACCCGTCATTATGCACGCAATGAGAAGTGCCTTCTCAATGCTGATGTCTGTTTCATTTCTGGAGGGTATTAAATGGGTCTCGTTTCCGAATCTCATCCCCCCCCAGGAAAAAAGATCAACACTCCAATTTGGATGATTCTGTGACGACCCTATCTTATCCTATCTTGATTACCACAATTCCCCTGTTCGACAAAAGTTGCATTTGTATACAATAATCGGATTGTAGCGGGTATAGTTTAGTGGTAAAAGTGTGATTCGTTCTATTATCCCTTAAATAGTTAAAGGGTCCTTCGGTTTGATTCGTATTTCGATCAAAAACTTTATTTCTTAAAAGGATTTAATCCTTTTCCTCTCAATGACAGATTCGAGAACAAATACACATTCTCGTGATTTGTATCCAAGGGTC
>MCJB01052311.1:0-24528 GCA_002018475.1 Nicotiana obtusifolia | reverse complement strand
CCCCTTAGGAACATTCCTCCTCGAATGTAAGGGTTTATGGGGAGTCTAACTCATCGTGGATTCCGACGGAAATTTCTGTTTGAGTTTCCCCTATAAAATGGACATTTGCCAAACTTGCAAGCAATTAAGCCCAACCTATACAAAGCATTATGGATATGTACATTATCTGCATATCACCATTTTGTATTAAGAAAGATTATTCTCAAGCTATTGCATACCTCATAGAACTGTTTCACCCTCTAATGCATCATGTGTTCCCCCGGCATCCTCGTTATCTTCAATATGGAACAGGTAAGGGTATTTAGACTTCATCTTCTCTTCTGCTTCCCATGTCATTTCTTTTGTATTCTTGTTCTCTCCACAATACTTCGATGGAAGCTATATCATTTGTTCTCAGCTTGCGGACTTGTCGATCTAATATTGCCACTGGCACTTCTTCATATGATAGATCCTCTGTAACTTGTACATATTTGATAGGGACGACTAGAGAAGGGTCTCCAATGCATTTATTCAACATAGATGCATGGAATACCGGGTGGACAAATTCCAATTCGGATGGCAATTATAACTCATAAGCAACCTGTCCAATTCGTCGATGAATTTTGTACGGCCCGATATACCGCGGAATCAGTTTACCCTTCTTCCCAAAACGCATAACACCCTTCATCGGCGAGATCCTCAAGAAAACTCAATCACCAACCTCAAATTCCAGATCACGACGTCGGATATCGGAATAAAACTTTTGCCTGCTTTGTGCCGTCCTCAGTCGCTCTTGTATCACTTTCACCTTCTCAATGGCTTGGTGAATCAAATCTGGCCCATATAATTATGGCTCACTGAATTCAAACCATCCAATTGGTGATCTACATCTCTTCCCATATAGTGCCTCATACGGGGCCATTTTAATACTGGAATGGTAGCTATTATTGTAGGCGAATTCTAAGAGTGCCAGATGGTCATCCCAATCCCCCTTGAAATCTAGAACACATGCTCTTTGCATATCTTCAAGTGTCCGAATAGTATGTTCACCCTGTCCGTCAGTCTGGGGATGAAATGCAGTGCTGAGATTCACTTATTTGCCTAAACCCTTCTTAAAGGACCTCCAAAAGTTAGCCGTAAATTGGTCTCCTCAGTCTGATATACCGGCACACCATGAAGCCCAACAATCTCCTTGATGTACAACTTCGCATAATCTTTAGCCGTGTAAGTTGTTTTAACTGGTAGAAAATGGGCACATTTTGTAAGTCGATCAACTATCACCCAGATGGAGTCAAACTTATGATAAGAGCGAGGTAATCCAATAATGAAGTCCATATTAATCACCTCCCATTTCCATGTCGGAATCTCTATATTCTGAATCAATCCACTGGGTTTCTGATGCTCGATCTTTACTTGTTGACAATTAGAACACTAGGCTACAAATCTGCAATAGACTTCTTCATGTTATCCCTCCAATACTGCTCCTTAACGTCATGATACATCTTTATCGAGCCAGGATGGATGGAATATCGGGACTGATGAATCTCAATCATAATCTTCTCTCTTAACCCTGCCACACTAGGCACACATAATCGGCCTGGTATCTCAGTGCCCATCTCCTCCGATCTCGAAAGCCATAATTTTACACTGTTGAATGCTCTCTCTCAATCGTACTAAGGTAGGATCTTCATATTGTCGTGTTTTTACCTCGGCTGCCAAAGATGATTCTGATGTATTCTGCATAATAACACCTCCATCATCAGAGTCTAACAATCTGATTCTCATATTGGCTAGCTAATGAAGCTCTTTAGTCAACCCCTGTCTACCTGCCTTAATGTGTACTAAGCTTCCCATTGACTTATGAATAAGAGCGTCTGCCAGAACATTGGCTTTACTGGGATGGTACAATATCTCGACAACTCAATCTTTCAGTAATTCAAGCCACCTACGCTGCCTCAAATTCAACTCCTTCTGCTTGAAGATGTATTGTAAACTCTTGCGATCTGTCTAGATGTCAACATGGACGCTGTATAAGTAGTGCCACCATATCTTCAAAGCATATATTACTGCGGCCAATTCCAAATCATGAGTCGGGTAATTCTTTTCATGCTTCTTCTCTTGATGCATAAGAAATCACCTTCCCACGTTGCATCAATAGGCACCCCAAACCTATACCTGAGGCATCACAATATACCACATAACCTTCTGTTCCTTCTAGGAGAGTGAGAATTGGCGCGGATGTTAATCGATTCTTTAGCTCCTGAAAACTACGTTCACAAACGTCAGACTACTGGAACTTGGTAGCTTTTGTGTTAACTTAGTCAATGGTGCTGATATAGAGGAAAACCCTCCTACAAACCACCTATAATATCCTGCTAGTCCCAGGAAGCTGCGGACTTCTGACGGTGTTATAGGTCTCGGACAATTCTTCACTGCATCGATCTTCTGAATGTCGACACTGATACCCTCGTCAGATATCACATGGCCAGAGTTTAGCCAGAATTCACATTTGGAGAGCTTAGCATATAAGTTACAATCCTGAAGGGTCTGTAATACTATCCGCAAGTGGCCCGCATGTTCCGCCTTCGAACGAGAATACACCAGAAAGTCATCAATGAATACGATCACTAACACATCAAGATAGGGCCTGAATACACAACTCATGAGATCCAAAAAGCTGTTGGGCCATTTGTTAGCCCGAACGACATCACCAAGAACTCAAAGTGCCCATATCTTGTCTGGAAGGCCGTCTTTGGAATATCCTTCTCCTTAACCCTCACCTGATGATACCTTGAGTCAATCTTAGAGAAATACTTGGCACCCTGGAGTTGGTCACACAGGTCGATAATTGATACACATCCTTAACGACCCTTCTTTCTTCCGCACGAACAAGACTGGCGCACCCCAAGGTGAAGCGCTAGGCCTAATGAAGCCCTTATCCTGCAAGTCCTTTAACTGCGACTTCAACTCTTGCAGCTCTGCCGGGGCCATCCTGTATGGAGGGATAGAGATCGGTTGAGTGTCAGGCAACACTTCAATGCTAAACTCAATCTCCCTTTCAGGAGGAAGGACTGGGAGTTCATCTGGAAAACATCTGGAAATTCATTGACCACGGGGATTGATTGTAGAGTAAGCGGCTTCGCCTCCGCATCCCTAACGCGAAGGAGATGATAAATGTAACCTTTTGAGATCATCTTCCTTGCCTTAAGATAGGAAATAAACCGACCTTTTGGTGTGGCAATGTTCTCCTACCATTCAATGACGGATTCACCGGGAAATTGAAACCTTACAATCTTCGTACGACAATCAATATTTGCATAGCATGAGGCCAACCAGTCCATTCCCATTATCACATCGAAATCAACCATTTCTAACTCAAATAAATTTGTCGAGGTTTGACGACTACAAATCATCACCTGTGCAACCTCTATATAACATTCTAGCAATCACAGAATCTCTTATCGGAGTAGATACCGCAAGTAGTCTACTTATCAATTCAGGTTCAACACCAAACTTATTAGCCACAAAGGGTGTAACATATGATAATGTAGATCCCGAATCAATTAACGCATATACATCATACAAAAACACAGATAATATACTTGTAACAATATCCAGAGATGACTCAAGATCTTGTTGACCTACTAGAGCATAGGTTCGATTTTGTGTACCACTCGAACTCGGCACTGCACCTCTACCTCTACCATGACCTGTCGACTGCTGAAAACCCCGTGCTGGAGGTCGAACTGATGAGGAAGAACCAGACACAGATCCAGTCCGCTGAGCCATACCACCACCTCTTCTATTACGACAATCCCGCATCATATGGCCACGCTGTCCACAAGAATAGCACGCATCGGAACCTCGAAGGCACAGTCCAAAGTGGGCCTTGCCGCACTAATCAGAACAAGGTGTTGGGGGTCTCGTCAGACTAATATCCTATATGATATATTGAGCCTGATGCCTGCCAATTTTGGCCTAAATCATAATAGGTAAATCGATTATATCGAGGCCTCTGAAACTGTAGAGGAGCACTAGCTACAGGTGGCACCGAACTCCTCGAAGACTGGGTCTTGATACTACCTCTGAAGTCATCAGAATACCTGCAAATCACGCCCTCTTATGATGCCCCTATCCTGCTCCCTATCTACCCTTTGCTAGCGCTTACGTTCCTATAGTGTCTGGACATAAGCCTGAATACGAGTAATATCCATGCCCTCTACCAAGGAGGCTGTCGTGCACTTATTTATCAGATGTGGTCCCAACCCATTCACGAACAGGTGCACCCTATTGCTCATCTCCGCCACCATATGGGGGTCATACCTTGCTAAAGAATCAAACTGCATACTATACTCTCGCACACTCATATTACCCTGTTGAAGGTTCAAGAACTTATCAGCTCTAGCTCGGCGTATCTCAACTGGTAAGTAGTGATGAAGAAAGGCCTCAGAAAATTCCTTCCACACAGCTGGAGGAGTGTTCGGACCCTTGGATCTCTCCCAACTATCATATACTAGAAAACCGCTAAATATTGTAACCGATAAGAAGCCAACTATATTGCCTCCGTATCACTAGCATGCATAACCCGCAGTGTACGATGAACCTGATTAATAGAAGTCTGCGGGTCCTCCTTGGGGTCTGATCCGATAAACACTAGAGGCTCTAGATTAATAAAATCATGAACTCTCGCACTAACTGGTTTATCAGCAGCACCGGTATTCTGCCTCTGAGCCTGAGCAGCTATCAAGCTAGTCAACAACTGCACCGCACTCCGCATATCCTGGTCTGTAGTGCCAGACCGAGGAACTAGAGGTGCTAGGTGCCTCCTAATATCCTCTAGAGGAGACGGAGTAGATGAGGTATGAGACGGCATCTCACTCTGAGCCTTACTTTGGCCTGCTCTGGCTGGAGGCACCTTCCTGGTACCCTCTCCCACAGCTGTATCAAGCCGTCTACTAATTGTTTTCTTCCTAGTCGAAGGCATTGCTGAAAGAAAACAAGGTGAATATTAGAGATGAACACTTACGACTCAACTCTAGGCACGATCTAGATTCAGGAAGAAGGTAACAACCATAAATTTCAGTAGCCTCCTTATTATAAATGTGGAGCGCTACACATCCATAATCAAGACTCTACTAGACACGGGTCATTGACAACCCCTAGGACAGACTTGCTCTGATACCAAGTTTGTCATGATCCAAACTGGAGAGCCATGACTGGCACCCGAGCCATACCTGCCGAGCACCAACGCACATTTTATCTAACCTTTCTTATTATCTATAAGGGCTGACGAGATCAATATAAATTGCAAACATGAATCCTAAACAACCAACAATGATAGATAATGACATGAACATATATAACATGGGCTGACAAGGTTGTCATAAAGCTATGTATAAGGACGAGCTGACAAGCTGCCATGAAAGACTATACAACAAAATTCAGTCGACAAGGCAATCCAAACTATACATGAGTTGACAGTGTCTATGAGCCTCTAAAGGAACATAAGTGCTGCAACATTGCCAGAACAGGGCCCCGACATACCCATAATGTCTATAGCAAAAATGCATACCAAGACCATGGCAAGTCCGGAGAAGTGATCTCGCCAATAACAATTGCATTAGGTAGCCAACTATGGTGGGGGAGCTTCACCTACTTGTCTATCAGGACCTGCAACATGACATGTAGCGTCCACAAATAAAAAGGATGTTAGTACGAATAAAGCACTGAGTATCTAAGGAAGGAAAGCATAAGTAAGAAAAGTAATGTAAATAGGGATAGAGAATATACAACCTGTAACATCTGGGTACCTATGAAGGCTACTAACATGAAATGCATGATACACACATAGCCACGTGGAGCTCGGTAAAACCCAACTAACCAATGGTTGACAATACATAAGTCGACACCTGTCTATGAACCTCTAAAGGAAAATAAGTTCTACAACATCACCGGAGCAGGGCACCGACATACCTATAATGTCTATAGCAAAAGTGCATACCAAGACCACGGCATGTCCGGAGAAGGGACCTTGCCAATAACCGCTGAACTGGGCAGCTTACTATGGTAGGGGAGCTTCGCCGACCTGTCTATGAGGATCTACTTTGCATCACGACATGCAGCACCCACAAATAAAAAGGACGTCAGTACGAATATGAGTATGTAAGGAAGGAAAGCATAAGTAAGAACAGTAATGTAAACAGGGATAGAGAATACACAACCTGTAACATCTGGGTACATCTGAGGGCTACTGACATGAAATGCATGATCCATGCATGCATATATATATGATATATATATATATATATATATATATATATAAAAACTTTTAAAACATACGCTTTTGTGGGCATCATCATCATCATCATATCGTACCCGGCCGTAATAGGCTCGGTAAAGCACGTACCCGGCCATCATAAGGCTCGGTAGAATCCTACCCGGCCACGTGGAGCTCGATAAAATCCAACTGATTAGTGTTTGCACAATAGGCACCGTATCCGGCCGACTATAGCGCGGCTCGGTAGGGTAAAATAGATACATATATATGATGCGTGTTGGACTCATTAGAATCACATTTTGAAGCTTTCGGAGTGACGTAAGGTCGGTATCCTCCGTACACGTTATTAGGATTAACTCTTCATCAAGAATCTTATAAGACTAAAGAAGTACCAACAACATTGATAACATAAGAATAAGAGAAGTAACATCAACATCAATCGTTCCATAAGAAGGGAAGCAATGTAAGTACTGCTAGCTTCTAAGAGTGGAGTATCTTTGGAAGCTCGTTCATTACATTATGTACAATCGGAGTCGTGCAAAAGAAGAAAAGGGATAGCCCTACATACCTTGTATATACTTCCCAACCTCAAGCTATGCAAATGTCACGACTCCTTCGTCTAAAATAAGAGAAATGACACTATCGTTATCGTTTAAGCGTCGTAACTATTATGTATCGACCGCAACCTATTTTACGATGAAACGGACAGCACCTCCCCTATTTATATGACTTCCCACAAATTAAAAAAATCACCAAATAGACAAACAACATCACTTAATTATCATATTGAGCCTCCCAAAATAGTCCACCAACCAACAACATTACTAACAAGTCTTTCGATATATATCTCACGAGTTCTAGCTTCAACGACTTAGCTGTAACTTGGATAATCTTAAATACATGTACGGTATGAGGTTCCATTCCTTTAAACAGAAATAACAACTCCAATTTGACCTTAATTGACCACGAAATATCCCTCCAATGATGCCACAAGAACAAGGAAGCAAAGCTAGCAATCAATTAGGGTTTTTTGGCACTAGAATCACTTTAGAAGACTTGAATCACCTAGTACTGATATAAAAAACTTGAGGGAGTATTATAAAAAATATAAACCACTTAAACAACCTTCCACATGAGCTGTAATAACAGAAAAATCAGCAACAACAAGAAGAACAAGAAACTTACTAGCGCCACAGGATTCCCGACACTTGATTTGTGTTGTTTGTCCTTTGTTTTGGTCTTGGATCATGAGAGAACCTTGAGAGAGTGTTCTTGGGGTTCTAAGGTCTGAATATACTAAAAAAATGACTTTAAACGGGGTTGAGGCATGTTATATATATCCATATGTCTCAACCGCCTATGTGGGCCCCATAGAGAGCTGCTTGGCGCTGTCTCGCGAAAACGTGAATATCTCTCTACTCCGAGATCGTATTGACGAATGGTTTATATCCGAAATATTTTTCGGCTGCATGGTGTCCCAGTTTCTATCATTTCAGATAGAGGTACTCAGTTTACTTCGCAGTTTTGGAGAGCCGTGCAGAGAGAGTTGGGTGCTCAGGTGGAGTTGAGCATAGCTTTTCATCCTCAGACAGATGGGCAGTCCGAGCGTACTATTCAGATATTGGAGGACATGTTACATGCATATGTTATTGATTTCGGAGGTTCATGGGATGAGTTTCTACCGCTTGCAGAGTTTGCTTATAACAACAGCTACCAATCGAGTATTCAAATGGCTCCGTATGAGGCTTTGTATGGGAGGCGGTGTAGATCTCCAGTTGGTTGGTTCAAGCCCGGCGAGGCTAGGCTATTGGGGACTGATTTGGTTCAGGATGATCTAGAGAAGGTGAAAGTGATTCAGGAGAGGCTTCATACAGCGCAGTCGAGGCAAAAGAGTTATGCTGATAGGAAGGTTCGAGATGTGTCCTACTTGGTTGGTGAGAAGGTCTTGCTGAAGGTTTCGCCGATGAAGGGTGTTATGAGATTCGGGAAGAAAGGGAAATTGAGTCCTCGATTCATTGGGCTGTTTGAGGTGCTTCGTAGGATTGGGGAGGTAGCTTATGAGCTTGCTTTGCCACCCAGCTTGTCGAGTGTGCACCTGGTATTTCATGTTTCTATGCTACGGAAGTATATTGGGGATCCGTCTCATATTTTGGACTTCAGCACGGTTCAGTTGGATGATGATTTGACCTATGATGTGGATCCAGTGGCTATTTTGGGTCGTCAGGTTCGGAAGTTGAGGTCCAAGGATATAGCTTCAGTGAAAGTGCAGTGGAGAGGTCAGCCCGTGGAGGAGGCTACCTGGGAGACCGAGCGGGAGATGCAGAGCAGATATCCTCACCTATTTGAGGCTTCAGGTATGTTTCTTGACTCGTTCGAGGACGAACGTTTGTTTAAGTTGGGGAGGATGTGACGACCTGACCAGTCGTCTCATGAATTACCGCTCCGTTTCCCCATTTCTGCTTCATTATGCTTCGTTATCCGTGTTTTATGTGATCGAGTTGAGTAGTTTGCATTCGGAATGGATTTGGTAAGAAATGAGATACTTAGTCTCTTTTAAGAAGGTTTAAGTTGGAAAAGTCAACCGGATGTTGACTTATGAGTTAGAGGGCTCGGATGTGAGTTCTGATGGTTCGGTTAGTTTCGGGAGGTGATTTATGACTTAGGAGTGTGATCGGAATTAGTTTGGGAGGTCCGGTGTACAATTAGGCTTGAATAGGTGGAGTTAGTATTTTGGCGATTTTCTGTTGTTAGGCGAGATTGTCGGAATGGAATTTCGAGAGTTGCTATAGCTTCGTATGGTGATTTCGGACTTAGGCGTATGTCCGGATCTGAAATTGGAAGTCCGTAGGACAATTCAACGCATTTTGGCGAATGTTGGAAAATGGAAGATTGTTGGAAAGCTTGACCGAGGAGTTGACTTTTTGATATCGGGGTCGAAATCCAGTTATGAAAATCTTCATAGGTCCGTTATGTCATTTTTGACTTATGTGCAAAATTTGAGGTCAATCGGACTCGATTTGATAGGTTTCGGCATCGAATGTAGAAGTTGAAATTTATTAGTTTCATTAGGCTTGAATTAGGGTATGATTCATGTTTTTAGCATTGTTGGATGTGATTTGAGGCTTCGACTAAGTCCGTAATATATTTTAGGACTTGTTGCTATATCCGGACGGGGTCCCAAATGGCTCGGGTGAGTTTTGGGTGGTTTTACGGACTATTTCATCTTTGGAAAAAAAAAATAGCAGAAAAGTTGCAGAAAAACTAGTGCGAGTAGTCCAGTTTGGAAGCTCATATCTTGTAATCTATAAGGAATCAGAAAAATTTTAAAACATAAAAGTTGTAGCCCTTTGAATCTAGTTTTCAGAAAAATAAACCATTTATCATTTGGACATCTTTATCAAAAGTTACGATCGATTAACCGAAACTCGGTACTGCTGTTGTTTACCAGGCAGTGAGCATGGCAGAAATTTCTGCTGCACAGGACCGACTTTGGAAGCTTATATCACGCAATATATAAGGAATTATGAGATGATCAAAACATAAAGTTGTAGCCCTTTGAATCTAGTTTCCATAAAGTTTTCTGATGCATTTTAGAAGCTCATATCTCTGAATATATAAAGATTTATATAGTGTACAACCTATCAAATGAAAGATCTTCGAGTCTAGTTTCTAAATCTTCAAGTCGTTGATCATTTGGATATTTCCACAAGGAGTTATGAGCATTTTAACAGAAGGTGTACAGCAAGAGAAAATGGTAAGAGGATGTACAACCTGCACAGCGCAGGTACAACTCGATGAAGCCTGGGCAGAATATTTTTAAGCCTTATTTTTTCCGCAATTTTGGGTATATTTTCACCCATAGTTGCTCATTTTTGGAGGTTCTTGAAGGAAATTAACGAGGAATTCAAGGAGAATCGATTGGAGGTAAGAATTTCGGACCTAAAACTCATTTATATTGTGAAATCCACCTAGAAAATCATTGAAGTCTTCCTAAAAATGGAAGAAATAGGGATTGGGATTTTGAAATTTTATTTGGGTATTTGGAGGACCATTTGGGGTCGGATTTGAGAACTTTTGATATATACGAACTCGTTGGGAGATAAGGAACCGGTTGATGTAAAAATTTCTGAGTTTCGAGAAGTGGGCCCGGGGCTCGGGTTTTGCTAATTTCAGAATTTTTGGTATTTTTAGATTATTTTCGCTTGGGCTTTGTCCCCTCAGCATATTGTAACGTATTCTTTCTGATTTTGGATAGATTCGACGCGCGTGGAGGCCAATTCGAGGGGCAAGGGCGTCGCGGGCTAGGGATTTAGCCGGTTCGAGGTGAGTAGTGATTGTAAATGATGTTCTGAGGGTTTGAAACCCCGGATTGTACATCGTAGTGCTATATTGAGGTGAGACATGCGCTTGATGATGAGCGTGGGGTCGTTTACTACTGGGGATTGTGACTTGGTCTGTCCCGATTGATGATTTTTACCGCGTATTTGACTGAAACTTATTTGCTATCATCATGATTTGGACTGATTGCCATATTTGGGCTTCGTGCCAATTATTTAAACCCTTCGGGAAGTTTTATCACTGTTTCCTCACTATTTTGACTTATTACTTGAACTCAGTTATGTTGTTTTCTACTGTTTTACAACTCAGCCACTTTTACTCAGTTTTGAGACTTAAATAATATTTTAATGATGTTTTTGGGCTGAGAACTACTATTTTACTATGCCCGAGGGGCTTGTGATGATTTTCTGACTGAGTGCGGCCGAGGGCCAGATGTAAGGATATACTGAGTGATATGAGGCCGAGGGCCTGAGATACTTTATATACTACGAGGTGGCTTGTGACTGATATGAGGCCGAGGGCCTGAGATACTTTATATACGCCACGAGGTGGCTTGACTGTTATGAGGCCGAGGGCCTAGATTTGATGCCACGAGGTGGCTTGATATTGCGCTTGGGCCGTAAAGGGCCCCTCCCGGAGTCTGTACACCCCCAGTGAGCGCGGGTACTCATTGTGATGTGAGATATAGCCCGAGGGGCTGATACTGTTCTATGTGATAGCCCGATGGGCTGGTATTGTTCTGAGATTTGAGCCCGGGGCAGGTGGCTGGTACTGTTCTGCGATATTGCCCGAGGGGCGGAATTGTTGATAAGGAGATTTTACTTGATTTCTCAGTGATTTACTGTTTTCAAATGATGTTTTATTGCTTCCTTATAGAATGCCTTCTGCTCTACGTGTTTTCTTACTTTCAGTCGTTATTTATATTTATTACTCACTGGGTCGGAGTACTCACATAACTCCCTGCACCATGTGTGCAGATTCAGGCGTCGTTGGTTCCGCTCCGGAGTGCTGACTCCTCCCGTCAAGGCGGTGATTCAGAGACTACGAGGTAGCTGTTGGCGTCTGCAGCCCCCCTATCTCCCTAATCTTATCGTTTCCATATTTTTCAAACAGTTGTGCCAAATATTGTATTTAGTAGACTTGTATCAGGATCCATAGTTGCTCATGACTGGTGACACCCCGGTTTGGGTTGTGTCGGGACGGTTTCTATTATGGTTAGCTATATTTCCGCGAATGATTGCTATTAAATCATGCTTATATTGTTTTCATGTTAATTAATTGCTTAAAATGAAATTTTGGTTAAATTGACTGGCCTTGTCTTCACGAGAGGCGCCATCACGACCAGGTTCGGGGTTAGGGTCGTGATAGTATGTCATTTAATGGTTTATGATAAATGATTAAATAGTTCAATTATATTATTAAATCAGCATGTGTCAGTACCTAATCTTGAAGACTAGGTGCCATCACGACATTCTAAGGTGAAAATTTGGGTTCGTCACATTAAGTGTATAACTGCATTCGCCCATGTTGTATGTTCATACTAGTTTAAAATTTCTAGCGATTTGTTCCTGTATCATATGTTTCCACCTCCTTTTGCAATCTCTTTTAGATTACTATGTGAAGCTCATTGTTGTATTGCAATTGCCTGCATTAACATTAGATGTGTAAAAGTTATTAGAATAGTGGTTTTCAGAGGAAAACAAATGTATGAGAAGGCCGTACTTTTTTTTTATAAAAGTGATGCATTAAGACCGATCTGCTAAGAGTGAAATCTTTATATCTATGAGAGGAAGGAAAACTAGAAGTCAATCAGAATGGTGATAAGTAAATTATAAGAATCTGAATTATAACATGTGCAGATAAACTGCAATACTAACATTGTTGACATATTCAAAACTTCTTCATGTAGTTCTTAAAAACCACAACAAAAAGCAAGTTAATGTGGTACAATCTCATATGCTCACAGCAGTCTTTCTGGCTTAATTCATCCATAATTAACTAAAAGGTAATAACGATAACAAGTGTTTAATTATGGTATAAATAGCTAAAAAAGTGGCGTACATTTTTAATATCTTCATAATGAATAGTACTTTTCAAGTAACAGGTATCCATATTCTTATGTCGACACTATTAATCAGTTCTGAAGTATTTCGTGCGACGTACATACATAGAGACTAGTAATTAGAATATTTCATCTATTTCAATTTGTGTGTAAGACTATTTCTTATTAGTTCAAGATTTAGTAGTCAATAAAATATTATAACATGTTTAGACATAGAACATAGAGTAGGAGTTTCCATCAAAAGGAAAATATGATCAGATACCAAGTATGAGCATGCTAACAACTCATTTATGATTAGGGTCCACCGGATGATATAAAGTTTCACCATAAAAAAAAAATTGCTTCATTTTTTAGAATACTTCATAACTTAAGCGGGGACAATATATACTTTTCTTCTGAGATAAAAATGATTATATCATATTGCTTAAAGAAGGGCAATAAAAATAGATCATCAAGTTTAGCATATACTTATAATATTGACGGGGCAAGTTGCGATGCGAAGCATGAATAAGGTAGATTTTTTCGTGGGTCCTCGCCATCTGAATCAATTCTAAACGAATAATATTTCTATCTGACTATGTTATTATTACATGGTCAATGTGAATGATAAAATCTTAAATGAGTCTTTCTGATAAGGTACATTCTAAAATAGCAACATCCTTCTTACGTCACAAATTTTAAAATATTTAAGCTCTTTTTTATACTCTTTCCTAGCAAAATTTGACATATTCAACTTTTATGTTGGCATTCTCCCTATTATAATGGGGTGAGTTACATAAATAGAATTTTGTTGGTGCCATCATTTAAAGCTTGACCTTGTCAAGAAAAATTTTGGGAAAAAAGCCTTCACATTAGATTTCTGTAGTGTGCTCAGGGGGAACACCGGGTTCTTGAGGTGATCATCGGGATTTGATCAAATCCTTGTGATCACTATAACAAGCTTATAGTGATAGTCGGAATTTCTGGCCAAGTCACAAATTCTTATCGATCATTAATTTTTTTGCATTGTGACTGAAAATTTTCTAAAAACTTTTCTTAATAGGTCAAACTATAAACAATGATATTACAAAATTCAGCTAATTTCTTGATTATAGTGTATGTAAATATCGTAAATACCTTCTTATTCCGTGGCCAGAAAAATCTTTCAATTAATTTTTATGGTAGAAAGATCTATATTCCTTATTAATAACTAATATTTATGAACGTGGCACGTGATGATTTAAATATTAATTTATTTATATAAAGGAACAATAAAATTTAATTAATAACAGAAATTTTATGTATAATAATACAACAATCATCTAAATGCCGAAAATTATTATTACGTTAGGATAATACATAAATTTAAATAAAAGGACATAATCAAAACTTACACAAATGATCAATTTTGTCATATTAGTTAGATAATTATGTATTATAGTTTAAAAGTATTTAATGTGATGGTATCTTAACGAATCCTTCTTTGTGAATAATTTTTTGTGTATGCTTCCTCCTAATGCTTTGGTTGCTCTGCCTTAATCAGAACTCTTGTTGTCGATCTTGATATCCCTCTTGAAAGTGCATCATACAGTTGTTCGTGCAAGAAAATATATTGCAGTAAATATAGTCCAATATTTAGGATGTTTGTCCTTGTCCTTTATTTATTATATTTGCAAAACATAAATATACTAAAAATTATTTTCACACAAATTTAAAAGGATATTCTTTAGTTTCGAAAGACGAAAGTTGAATTGAAGGATAAGAATATACTTAGAAGCACATTGACCAGTATCATAACTTTTGCATGTATTTGTCAAAACTTCTATATACAATATGTGTGCTATTACATAAGTTATTCGGCATATCTAAGTTTTTCAGTAGCATGACGGGCATATTTTTTTTCAAAATCACCCTATATACAAATGGAAGATCAATTTTAACTTAGTCTATTATATATACGGTGCCACTAACATACGTAAGAAATAATAAACTTGACAACAAATATATATGGTAGAAGACCAGTTGGTATTAAAAGTATTTAAGTATTCTTCTTGGTAGTAATTATTGGTATCATTTTATGCTGAATCAAAAATAGAAAAATATTTTATTTTTACTATAAATTTTTGCAATAAACATTTTATTTAGTTGATCAACATATTCATTTTTACTAGCTAAGATATATTTTCAATTCTATCATGCGATTTGCACAAATTGCGTTTTAATCTAATGATAGAAATATTTCTCAAATGCACTACTATTACCATTGGGATTGATAACCAAGTGTTCAGGAAGAACCAAATCATCTTTTATTGGATGCTCTTCTTTGTTTCCGGCACGAAGTAAGAAGGCACTAAATATTGGATCTGTTCTTACTTTATGTTTCTTGTCAGTTGAATCTTTTTCATTTGAGACCAAAAGTATAACTTTAGCAAACTAGCTTTTACAATCTCTGCTTTTGTCAATTTGGGAACTACCGGTAGTATTTGACATAAATTACCTTCCAAGCCATTAATTTTTTACTAAACGGTTCATTAATATCCAATATATCTTTAGAACCCCAGGCAATTATTTCGATCTTTTGATATTTAGCCATAAGTGCTTCATCCCATACTATCATTTTTGCATTCCTTATAAATTTAGCACCATTGCTCTGCTTTGATATATTTGTGATGGTTATTAAGTTGTTTGAAGAGGTATATCAAATATAAAGTGGATGGCCTCATAATAAAATCATTGTTGGTACACCACTTGCTATTCCTAACAATGTCATGCCTCTTGATATGATATTTACAAGTAATGCATGACATAAAAATATTATTTCGATTCCACTGGAGACAGCTACAAAGAATAATCTCGTTATAGCAGAGTCGATTCTTTATAATATAGTCTTGAAAGTTTGTTCTTGTTTAGGATTTAGCTTTGGTTGTGCTTCCTCATATACTTGTATAGCATTTTGATTTTAATAATATACTAACATTTGTACGTTGTGTTCTAACACTCTTTTTATGGAATAAATTCATGTACCCTAAGTTTTTTTTAACTTGAATAAGAATTTTACTTATATGATGAATTTAAAACAAAATTGAATTGGATTCTATTGCTAAATAATTAATTAGAAAATTTAATTATTTAGTTTTTAACATAAAAAATAATTTATTCTATGTTGATTCAGATCTTAATATTAGTTCATCTCTTGTTTTGAATATTTATTCTTAATTATAATTTTATCTACCATAAATTTTATTTCAAAGAGGATTGATATGATATTTCACTTTTAGATCTTTATGTCTATGGAATCATTAATGGTATTGACTCTTACCAACCATTTTTTTCTCTTTCTCATACATTTATATTCGTAAATATTTTCTTAGTTGTTGTCTAATAATTGGATATTTTTTAATATTACTCGAAAAATTAATTTAAAAAATATTATTTGAGTAGGAAGATAGTTCAAATATAATACAAAATATATTATCGTGGGGTAATTTTTTTCTCAATTTCAACACTTTGCGCATTCCATTTAATAATTTTTTTTTTTATATTGGACATTATGGAGTGATAATGTATTGCTAATACGGAGGATTCTTATGAAATTGATTTTATTAAACCTTCATACATATTTCTAATAAGAATTTAATAGACAAAATTTTATTAATTTTAAAAACCTAAATGTTAAAAATTAGCATAGAGGGTATTGTAGTCCAAAAAATAGGTTGTTGTTGTTATGTCCTTTCCCCATGAGTTTTTCCGTTTAATATTTTAGGCCTATTTTGGGATATTAATTTTATATTTATATTATTATAATAATATAGGCTCTACTTTTTCTAAATGAATTTGGACTATATAATACCTTCTTAAGTTAAATTAGTAATAGGACATTATAATACGTTTTCAAACTAAATTAGTAATAGGTTATTTTTAAGAAGTATATCCTAACAATAATAGGATTACATGATTAAAGATATTTACTTGTTCAATTTTATACGAATTAGACAGCCCGAAAGTAATTATACCTTTAGGTTTCCTAAGCGTAATCACGTAGGATTCCTAATGTGTAGTATTATGTCCTAAAACTAATAGGATTATAAGGCTAATTCTAGAATTTCAGTTATGTCCTTTTATTATGAGTTATTATGCTTAATATTATAAGGTCATTTTTGTAAACCAACATCGTATTCATGCTTTTATAATAACTAATCTCAACGTACGCGCGATGCGCGTGCATTCTATCTCAATGAGTACTAATTTATTTAAAATTTGTGTTTAAATAACAAAATAAAAGTATAAATTCCTGAAGATGATCATATATGTTAATCGTGTATAATAACTGAATAAATAAAGAAGGTCTCATAGAAATCCTCAATCATAAGTCAATAATTTCACTTAAAATTTATTTCAGTTTAATAATGTTATAACTTTAATTTCATAAGTTATCATGCTTTCTTTTCAGTTTCTGCAAGAACAAGTCCTTAAAAACCTAAATAGTGCTAAAGTATAGAACTTAAAATGTATAATCAGGCAACTAATAATCTACAACTTTCATATGATCAAAAAATCAAATTAAATAGCAATGAAAATAAAAAAAAAATTAAAAGATATTGAAGCAAGCTTGTGAGAGAATTTATAATTGAAAGAAAACTCATCCATGACATATTTACTCCAGAGAATGACTTAGAATTAAAAATTAAAAAAGGGCTGCCCGGTGCATAAGATATCCCGCGTAATTTAAGTGCATGATCTATATAAAGTAAAATTTTAATATTTTAAAGTTCTAAATACTAAGACTTTCAGTCCAAATAAGAGAAAAAAACAATACATAAAAGATTTATTAATTTTAAACTTTTAAAAATTATAAAAATAATTAAATGACATATAAATGAAGTATTTTTTATAATAATTAACATTAATTTGGAGGGGCTGCAGAATTTCTTTTTTGTTTATAAAGATCAAGTTTGAAATGGAAAAAAACGTTAGGTTTAATATTTAGTCTTTTTGTTGTAGGTATTTTATTAAATATTCTAGAATATAAATATAATAGGCACATTATCTCTTATTAATAAAAGGATGAGGAAACAAAAATGGTAAAAATATGTTTGTGGTTTTTTCTTTCTTTAATGATTTTTTAAGGTGAAATTTCAGTAATTGATTTTGAAGTCCTATAAATTAAGATTCGTACCTATTTTAAATAAGGATGTATTTAATATACAAAAAATAATTAATTTTGAAGCCCTAAATTTTAGGCAAATAACTTAAATTACTATTTAATCTAATATATAATATATTTTTAAAGGTTAAAAAAGATTAGACGAAAGTAATTATACTAATAGGTTTCCTAAGCATAATCACGTAGGATTCCTAATGTGTAGTATTATGTCCTAAAAGTAATAGGATTATAAGGCTAATATCTAGAATTCCGGTTATGTCCTTTTATTTTGAGTTATTATGCTTAATATTATAAGGTTATTTTTGTAAACCGACATTGTATTCATGTTTTTATAATAACTAGTTTCAACGTACGCCGATGCACGTGTCTTCTATCTCAATGAGTACTAATTTATTTAAATTTTGTGTTTAAATAACAAAATAAAAGTATAAATTCTTGAAGATGATCATATATGTTAATCGTGTATAATAACTGAATAAATAAAGAAGGTCTCATAAAAATCCTCAATCATAAGTCAATAATTTAACTTAAAATTTATTTCAGTTTAATAATATTATAACTTTAATTTCACAAGTTATCATGCTTTCTTTTTAGTTTCTGCAAGAACAAGTCCTTAAAAACCTAAATAGTGCTAAAGTATAGAACTTAAAATGTATAATCAGGCAACTAATAATCCACAACTTTCATATGATCAAAAAATCAAATTAAATAGCAATGAAAATAAACAAAAATTAAAAGATACTGAAGCAAGCTTGTGAGAAAATTTATAATTGACAAAAAACTCATCCATGACATATTTACTCTAGAGAATGACTTAGAATTAAAATTAAAAAAGGGCTGCCCAGTGCATAAGAAATCCCGCGTAATTTAAGTGCATGATCTATATAAAGTAAAATTTTAATATTTTAAAGTTCTAAATATTAGGACTTTCAGTCCTAATAAGAAAAAAATAACAATACATAAAAGTTTTATTAATTTTAAACTTTTAAAAATTATAAAAATAATTAGATGACTTATAAATGAAGTATTTCTTATAATAATTAACAAATTTGGATGGACTACAGCATTTCTTTTTTGTTTATAAAGATCAAGTTTGAAATGGAAAAAAACGTTAGTTTAATATTTAGTCTTTTGTTGTAGGTATTTTATTAAATATTCTAGAACATAAATATAATAGGCACATTATCTCTTATTAATAAAAGGATGAGGAAACAAAAATGGTAAAAGTACGTTTGTGGTTTTTTCTTTCTTTAATGATTTTTTAAGGTGAAATTTCAGTAATTGATTTTGAAGTCCTATAAATTAAGATTCATACCTATTTTAAATAAGGATGTATTTAATATACAAAAAATAATTAATTTTGAAGCCCTAAATTTTAGGAAAATAACTTAAATTACTATTTAATCCAATATATAATATATTTTTAAAGGGTAAAAAAGATTAGGCGAAAGTAATTATACTAATAGGTTTCCTAAGCATAATCACGTAGGATTCCTAATGTATAGTATTATGTCCTAAAACTAATAGGATTATAAGGCTAATATCTAGAATTCCGGTTATGTCCTTTTATTTTGAGTTATTATGCTTAATATTATAAGGTTATTTTTGTAAACCGACATTGTATTCATGTTTTTATAATAACTAGTCTCAACGTACGCCGATGCACGTTTCTTCTATCTCAATGAGTACTAATTTATTTAAAATTTGTGTTTAAATAACAAAATAAAAGTATAAATTCTTGAAGATGATCATATATGTTAATCGTGTATAATAACTGAATAAATAAAGAAGGTCTCATAAAAATCCTCAATCATAAGTCAATAATTTAACTTAAAATTTATTTCAATTTAATAATATGATAACTTTAATTTCACAAGTTATCATGCTTTCTTTTTAGTTTCTGCAAGAACAAGTCTTTAAAAACCTAAATAGTGCTAAAGTATAGAACTTAAAATGTATAATCAGGCAACTAATAATCCACAACTTTCATATGATCAAAAGATCAGATGAAATAGCAATGAAAATAAAAAAAAATTAAAAGATACTGAAGCAAGCTTGTGAGAGAATTTATAATTGAAAGAAAACTCATCCATGACATATTTACTCCAGAGAGTGACTTAGAATTAGGATTAAAAAAAGGGCAGCCCGATACATAAGGCATCCCGCATAATTTAAGTGCATGATCTATATAAAATAAAATTTTAATATTTTAAAGTTCTAAATACTAGGACTTTCAGTCCAAATAAGAAAAAAAAAACAATACATAAAAGATTTATTAATTTTAAACTTTTAAAAATTATAAAAATAATTAAATGACATATAAATGAAGTATTTTTTTATAATAATTAACATTAATTTGGAGGGACTGCAGAATTTCTTTTTTGTTTATAAAGATCAAGTTTGAAATGGAAAAAAACGTTAGTTTTAATATTTAGTCTTTTTGTTGTAGGTATTTTATTAAATATTCTAGAATATAAATATATTAGACACATTATCTCTTATTAATAAAAGGATGAGGAAACAAAAATGGTAAAAGTATGTTTGTGGTTTTTTCTTTCTTTAATGATTTTTTAAGGTAAAATTTCAGTAATTGATTTTGAAGTCCTATAAATTAAGATTCATACCTATTTTAAATAAGGATGTATTTAATATACAAAAATTAATTAATTTTGAAGCCCATTAGGGCAAATAACTTAAATTACTATTTAATCCAATATATAATATAGTTTTAAAGGGTAAAAAAGATTAGACGAAAGTAATTATACTAATAGGTTTCCTAAGCGTAATCACGTAGGATTCCTAATGTGTAGTATTATGTCCTAAAACTAATAGGATTATATGGCTAATATCTAGAATTTCGGTATATCCTTTTATTTTGAGTTATTATGCTTAATATTATAAGGTCATTTTTGTAAACCGACATTGTATTCATGTTTTCATAATAACTAGTCTCAACGTACGCGCAATGTGCGTGTATTCTATCTCAATGAGTACTAATTTATTTGGATTTGTGTTTAAATAACAAAATAAAAGTATAAATTCCTGAAGATGATCATATATGTTAATCGTATATAATAATAACTGAATAAATAAAGAAGGTCGCATAAAAATCCTCAATCACAAGTCAATAATTTAACTTAAAATTTATTTCAGTTTAATAATATTATAACTTTAATTTCACAAGTTATCATGCTTTTTTTGTTAGTTTTAGCAAGAACAAGTCCTTAATAACCTAAATAGTGCTAAAGTATAGAACTTAAAATATATAATCAGGCAACTAATAATCTACAACTTTCATATGATCAAAAAATCAAATTAAATAGCAATGAAAATAAATAAATAAAAATTAAAAGATACTGAAGCAAGCTTGTGAGGGAATTTATAATTGAAAGAAAACTCATCCATGACATATTTACTCCAGAGAATGACTTAGAATTAAAAATTAAAAAAGGGCTGGCCGGTGCATAAGATACCCCGCGTAATTTAAGTGCATGATCTATATAAAGTAAAATTTTAATATTTTAAAGTTCTAAATATTAGGACTTTCAGTCCAAATAAGATAAAAAAACAATACATAAAAGTTTTATTAATTTTAAACTTTTAAAAATTATAAAAATAATTAGATGACTTATAAATGAAGTATTTCTTATAATAATTAACAAATTTGGAGGGACTACAGATTTTTTTTTGTTTTGTTTATAAAGATCAAGTTTGAAATGGAAAAAAAACGTTAGTTTAATATTTAGTCTTTTGTTTTAGGTATTTTATTAAATATTCTAGAATATAAATATAATAGGCACATTATCTCTTATTAATAAAAGGGATGAGGAAACAAACATGGTAAAAGTATGTTTGTGGTTTTTTCTTTCTTTTAATGATTTTTTAAGGTAAAATTTCAGCAATTGATTTTGAAGTCCTATAAACTAGGATTCATACCTATTTTAAATAAGGAAGTATTTAATATACAAAATACAATTAATTTTGAAGCCCTAATGTGACAACCCAAAGGGTCATCACTTGTTTTTAGATTGAATTCAGTGTTCCGAGGCTTAAAAACCTCCTTTTTACCTCACATCGATTTGCATGTGCAGTCAGTATAATTTTTTTCAGAACGTAAACAAACAAAAAAAACTACCAAGACGAACAAAAGTAAAATACAAAAGAACATTATCCTAACTAATCACACCTCAATCCCTCATTTCCCTAACTCCCTAACTCTCCCCCCCACTTTCACGTCTCTCCCTCCCATCTCCCTCATAAATCCTCCCCACTTCCCCACTTCCTCACATCAGTTATAGAGCAAACACACATCTATATATAATTTACACTTAGCATTTGAAAACAAGGGGAACGAAAAGGAAAAAGAAACAATTGAGTAAGTAAAAACAAAAAGAGAGAATTGAGAGCCGGACAATAAGAAAAGAGTGAGCAGCGTTTTCCACCCAAAGAACATTTTGTTTTCATAGCCATTCTCATGCTTAACTCTTCATCATGTGAAGGCAATGATAACTCATGTTTTTCAGCCACAGATCAGCTTTTAAACCTCACTGTTTCGTCAACTATAACCAGCTCCAAGACAATACAAAAATACTACCAAAAACTCCTCCAAAGCAGCCACAAAAATCTGTTGTGAAACAGCCCAAATCAATCACCAGACAGTCCCAAAAAAACACAAAACCACCACCAAAATCGACTCAAAAACTGTCCAAACACCATCGCCAAACAGATCTGAAAATCTATTTAGAAACCATCTGAAAATTAGTCCAAACACTCACAAAATCAGCCGAGCTCCACCTGAACTGGAGGTCTTTGTTGTTCAAATCAGGACGTGAAAAAGGCCGAGGTTGAGGTCTTTACAGCAAGGTTTCTAGGCCAGGTCCCGGTCCCGGTTCAAAGCGAGCTTCGTTGTATGGTTTTGGTCTTGGAGATCCTATGTATTGACCTCATAAATTAAAGAAAAATTTGCTGTCAAAGAGGTTTCAAGGTCGGGAACGTCCCGTTAGCGAGGTTGCACTTTCTTCAACTCGCGATCATCAATTTCCAGCGCCTTTGACGATTGTGAAGTATCACCAAAGATTTGAAGCCTTCGGACACAAAGTTTCAAGGTGAAGGTTTGTTGGAATCTTAAATTTGGTTGCAAAACGAGGTAAGTGTCCGGTCTAACCTTAGCTTGAGGGATTAGGAGTTGTGTCCTAGTTGTTAATTGCTTCTTGTTGAGTACGACGCATAGGCATGGTGACGAGTATCTATATGTGGGTGTCGAGCGTGACCGTGAGTTTTAAGTAGATAGTTGTGTTCTTAAATGATACTACGAAAGCCTTAATTGATGATTCTCGATGTTGAGCAAGAATTCAGTTTATTTAACGTGGACTTTATTTATAATTAAGTATTGTCATTAGTTGAGCTGAGTAGAGGTTGAGTTAAGATTGATTATAGCTGATTCTCCCTTGCCAGGATGTTTGCTTTGATATTATTGTTCCCTTGCTGGAAAGTTATTATATTGCTTTTGTTCCCTTGCCGGGATTTCTTGTGATTTTTGTGATGACTTGTAAATGGGAGCGGGTGGTAAGCCTACCACAAGATATGATGAAATGCGAGCGGGTGGTACGCCTACCACAAAATATGATATAAATGGGAGCGGGTGGTACGCCTACCACAAGATTGATAAAATGGGAGCGGGTGGTACACCTACCACAAGATATGATGAAATGGGAGCGGGTGGTACGCCTACCACAAGATATGAGAAACGGGATCGGGTTGCACGCCTGCAAAAAGATGGAACTGAAAGTGAAAGTTGCTTGTATTTCTCTTTATTCGTGTTAGAAGTTAAATTGTAGTTTCCTTATTATTCTTAGATGATCTGTTTTTTATGCTACCCCGAAGCATGTTTCCCTTCCCCAGCTTTAATTGTTTAATTACTTCTATCTTTCCGCTGTAGATGTATATATTTATATAACTGCACAGGTCTATCTGGAGTCTGGTCCTAGCCTCATCACTACCTCATCGGGGTTAGGCCAGGCACTTACTAGCACATGGGGTCGGTTGTACTGATACTACACTCTGCACTCTTTTGTGCAGATCCCAACGCTGCAGATTTCGGACCGTAGTGAGCTTCCAGCTTCTTGCTTATCAGGCGACCCGAGGTAGTCCTGCAGCCGTCCGTAGGCCTTAGTGTCTCCCGCTATCTATTCTACCTGTTTCTTTTATATAGTCCCAGAGATAGTACTTTTTATTTCTTTCAGACCCTTATTTGTAGTACTCTTAGACAGTCTGTGAAGCTGCGTCACCAAATCTTGGATAGTTTCGTTAAGAAGATTTTATTAGCGGTATTTTAAAGTTTGAAATTTTATTATTCCGCTCGTTAAGTTATGCTGTTATTTAGTTATTGGTTTTAAGTTGTAATGAATTTAAAAATGGAACAAGGCAAATAATTCGGTTAATTGACTTGCCTAGCTTTCACTAGTAGGCACCATCACGACTCCCGAGGGTGAAAAATTCGGGTTGTGACACCTAAATTTTAGGCAAATAACTTAAATTATTATTTTATCAAATATATAATATATTTTTAAAGGGTAAAAAAAAGTGGACAATATTTCCCTAAAGACTTTCGTGCTCTTAATATAGTTATATATATATATACTAACTACTAATATATAAGTGATGATACGCAGTAAGACTGGCTAATGGTCCGGTTCTAACCGGTCCGGACCGGTCCGGGCCGGTTTCCGG